>JAOTQJ010167056.1:0-26243 GCA_025642045.1 Solanum sejunctum | reverse complement strand
ATTAACATACCTTTCAAGTCCCTTACTAGACCCAAATCTTCATATCCATCGAACCAAGCGCTTCTTTGACCAATTAACGCCATCACGCCACTTAGAGGACTCAATATACCAATCTTGAAGTGTCAAATAATCGAAAACTCAAAAAAAGAAATTTTTTTCCACTGTAGTTGGCCTAGAGGTTCTACAGCTTCAGCTTATTCTCTCTTTTTTTTTTCACTAAGTGTAGATAACTCTCTTCTACAAGATATGAGATCACACATGTATATATAGGTAAAACATCTCGCACATGGACCAATTAGAGGATGCCACACACATGACCCCACAACAATTTAATTCTTAAGGAATAAACTTAGAATATAATTTACATTTGGTTTCAAATTTTACCAAATCAAACCAATTAAGGACTTCGGGTTCTAACTTACGGGGTCTAACATCCACAACTAGAGTTGTGGCAACCATGAAGAACTAATAAAGTGAAATCGAATAATTCATAATTCTTGGAAAGTATACATGCATGTATTAATCAACTCTCTTCATTTTACATGTTTTTTAGTGGTGACCAATATTAGAACCTGCCTAGTGTTACTATGAAATGCCCAAAAAATGTGCCTCAAAAATATCCATAATCATAATTTCTATATATTTCAAAATTCATGAGTGATATCAAAAATCTAACTTCATATTCTCGTTTATGGGGCAAAATTGTGTGATAAATGGGTATAACCCAGATTTTAGAAAAACCGTAATGAAAAGTATTTTTCTCTAATTTTTCACGAGACATTGTCTGTTTGCACCCTGGCCATGACATGCCAGGGGCGAGGAGTAGTGTAACTTGGCCTTCGTGATGGGTCCACATCGCACCAGTGGCGCATACCAGTGTTAGATTTTCCTTAATTTTTTTGTTTCGATCGAAGGCATTGGAGGCATAGCCACATGCCCACTTATGCATGAAAACATCCATACTTAGCCATTTTTCAACTCTATGTCACTCAAAACCCTCACAAAACCCTCACCAGACTTAACTAAATATCTCATTCAAATTTCAAGGCTTTCAAGCTTAACTTTATAACTCAAGGATTCCCTTCAAGTTATAAGTTCTCTTCAAGCTCATCTCAAGAAGACCCAAGTTTGAGGTATGTGGGTTTCATCCATTGGGAACTTTCATCCATTGAGCCAAATCTTTCTTTTCATGAAAATTGCATGTTTCTAAGTTGTATTATGTATGGGTATCTCTTATTATGAAATATGAGCATGATTTATGTTGGGGTTTTTATCAACTATTGTTGATTACACATGAATATCTATTTTAAGCTTACACTATGAGTTAATCTTTCTATTGAGACTATACATGTTTTGAGCTATGAAACTATGATCTATTATGAGATTTAATGATGGATATCAACGTACCTTATATGAGGGTTTCACTATATTTTGGTGGGTTGATTTGCATTAAGTTTTCTCATCTCATTTCACTCTCGAATTGCATGATTTTCAACTAGTATCATGAGCCCAACAAGTGCTTGATAAAATGTCAAGTCAAGTATTCTGAAGTTATTAATGTTCTATTTTATGATTTACAAGTCAAGTGACTAAATGATGATTAAGGGCTTTCAAGTATGTACTGAATTCATGAAAAGTATCTGTGATGTTGCAAGTATCAAGTTTAGTCCTATTTTCAAGATTTTTACCTCTTGTGAGTCATTCATGTTAAAGCAAGGGTTCATGTATTATTATTATTACTCTTCTGTTTCAAGTTAGGCTCACTATTAGAGGTCAAGAATGTTTAAGAGCTACTCATGTCATATTTTCATGTTTCTTACAAGTTATTAAAGTTATGATTATTTCAAGTATTCCATGAAATTAGCCTTAGCTCCGACGGATTGGGTGTCGGCATGGACTATCTTCAAGGGTCCATACTCCTTTCCTCAACTATGTGCCAACATTGGATTATACTTTACCCTTGCTATACTAATGGATCCATTTAGTTCACTTTGTCATGAAATCCACTCCAAAATGGGATGGGTCCCCGTAAGGAGGGTTATTCTACAAAATGGGATGGGCTCCCGTAAGGTGAAGTATGGTTTATCTTGGCAAGTAGATCACCTCTTTACCAATGAGGGGTAATCATCGGGAATCTAAATTATAGCTTGCTTAGTCTTACTTTTATCAATTAGATTTTATTTCTACACATGTATTATGTTCTATACAAGTTGATTGATTTACAAGCATGTTTTACTTCAAGCAATGATCATGCATGCCATTTTGAGATTTTACTTATGATTGCTTATCATTATGCATTTTGACTATATTGGCTATGTCTTGTTGCATTGCATCCTACATATTTAGTACATTCAAATATACTAACACATACTCTATGCTACATGATATTACCATGTAGGGAACGGAGCACCTTTTGATCATCCTCCACATGGCTAGTACGATCCTTTGAAATAAGCTCTAGTGAGTCCTCACGTACGAGGATACTATTTATGTTATTCTTGTTATTTTGAGATTTCTTTATGTTGAACACTAGTTACTATGAGTGTGAGCCCGAAAAGTGTCTTGGTCCTCGCTCCATTCCATGTTAGAGGTGTTGTTGGAATGTTATGATGTACCTATGATATGGACTTGACTCCTTATGCTTTTATGATTATCAAAAACTTTCCTTAGTCCTATTTCACTTGTTTTATATATGTTGTTGTTGTGTACTTTGGTTCCGCGACCAAGGTTGATTGCTATGCTAAGAGGCTTATTTGGGTCCCTTCGGGTTCTCGTTCGCCGTGTCACGTCTAGGCCTTAGGCTTGGGTCGTGACAAACTTAGTATCAAAGCACTAGGTGGTTAATGGTATTCGGAATCCAACATACTGCGTTGATTAGAGTATTATTCATGGTGGTGAAATGCGCGACAACTATGAATCATAGGCTATGAGACATTTTAAGAAATGTTTCACTTCTTCATGATCTATGTCGTGCAGTGGAGCTAAATCCACTAGGGCTTATCACTGATTCCTAACCATTTTATTTCATAATATGTCACAAGTCATTCAGAATGGTGGATAGGACAGTGACTATCTCTCACTTGAGGGTCAACTTCCTAATAGTGACATGTCAAATGTGGAGGTTCGTAATGCTCTATGGCTATTTGCCAAGGTGGTAACTGCTCAACTCGTCAACAAGTGCGTGCTCCTTCAATGTTAAGGGATAAGAGAAAGGAGAGGGACCTAACAGGGCCTGAGTTGGTGGTGCCTCACCTTCTACTAGTCTATCGGTTCCCAAGTTCAAGAAGAAAAGGATCCATTTTACCACTTGTCAAGGATGTGGAAAGAAGCATCAAGGATGGTTCTTGGTGGGCACCAAAGCTTGTTTCAAGTATGGCGGTGTATGCCATAAGATAAGGAATTGCCCAACGGCCTCAAGGGGAGGGAGAAGAAGGGCTCAATTTAAAAGTAGGCTTCTATATGCTAAGCCCGGTGGCAATGGTGGAGTGACCCATCCTAGGTGCCCAAAGTGTGGGAGGAATCACGGTGGCACATGATGGAGGAACACGTGTGCATGTTTTTGGTGTTGCAAGATGGGCCACAAGATTGTTGATTGTTCATATGCTCAAAGGACAAGCAAGGGTGTTGGTGTTCAAGCGTCCTTTCAATGCCACAAGTGTGGAAAATACCATCCGGGAGATTGTTTTGCCAGTTCGAGTGCATGTTTCTAGTGTGGCACAAAAGATCATAAGTCGAGACATGGTCCATGGGTTGCTAGGGATTATGAGGATGACCATTGACGTTCCCTCTCTAGGGGTCACTAGACTTGGCATGGTGCTCCACAGGTATGTTGAAGGTTTTGATTTTGATGTGTATGCATTGATAGACCCAAGTGCCACTCTTTCTTTTATTACTCCTTTTTTGCCAAAAAGCTTTATGTTAGTCCCGAATTATTATATGAACCTTATGAAATGTTTACCCCCGTTGGTGAGTCCATTGTTGCTAAAAGAGTTTATAGAAATTATCTCGTGTTCATATTGCATAAAGTCTTGCCTTGTGAAATTTGTTGAATTAGATATGGTGGATTTGATGTCATTCTTCGGATGGATTGGTTGCATACATATTATGCTTCTATTGATTTAGAACTCATAGGGTTAAATTCTAATTCCATAATAAGCCTGTTCTTGAGTCAAAAAGTCATGATGTGGTGGTCAAGGGTAGCTTCATTTCTTGTCTTAAAGCCCAAAAGTTGATTTCTAAGGGTTGTCTCTATCATCTTCTTGGGGTTAGGGATGTTAAGTCCAAAGTCCTTCCTATTGAGTCTGTTCCGGTGGTTAATGAGTTTCTTAATGTCTTTTCCGATAAGCTTCCTAGTGTTCATCCCAAAAGGGAAATAGATTTTGGTACAAACCTTCTCCCCGATACACAACCCATTTCTATTTCCCCTTATTGTATGGACCTAGCGAAATTGAAGAAGTTAAAAGAGTAATTGAGGGATTAGTTGGAAAAAGGTTTCATAAGACCTAGTAAGTAACCTTGAGGTGCACCAGTGTTATTTGTGAAGAAAAAAGATAGTTCTCTTAGAATGTGCATTGATTACTGACAACTTAATAGAGTCACCATAAAGAACAAGTACCCTCTACCAAGGATTGATGACCTCTTTGATCAACTTCAAGGGGCTAGTCACTTTTCTAAGTTTAGGTATCACCAAGTGAAAGTAAGGGAATATGACATTCCCAAGATGACTTTCCGGACTAGGTATGGGCACTTTGAGTTTGTGGTTATGTCCTCCAGGTTGACTAATGCACTAGCTATATTTATGGATCTCATGAATAGGGTCTTTAAACCCTACCTTGACTTATTTGTGGTGGTTTTTATTGATGATATCTTGATTTATTCCCAAAGTGGGAAGAAGCATGTGAATCACTTGAGGGTGGTGTTGCAAGCCTTGAAGGAGAAGGAGTTGTATGCAAAATATGAAAAATATGAGTTTTGGTTGAAAGAGGTTGCTTTTCTAGGACATGTGGTGTCGGGTGATGGCATTAAGGTGGATCCTAAGAAGATGGAAGTAATTAGAAATTGGCCTAGACCCTTGACTCCACCGGATATTAGGAGTCTGTTGGCTTTAGCAGGTTACTACTGGAGGTTTGTGAATAGTTTCTCTTCTATGTTTTCCCTATGACCAAGTTGATCCTAAAGAAGATAAGCTTGTCTCTGCTCCTATTTTGGCCCTTACCAAAATGGTTAGAAGGGTTTGTGGTTATTGTGATGCTTTTAGGATTGGTTTGGGTAGTTAGCTCATATCGATGTTGGTGACAAGGAGGTGGATAGAGAAGTTCACCAGTTGGCTAAGTGGTGAGGTAGTTGTTGATGGTTCTAAATCTACAATGATTGAGGAGGTAAAGTCAAAAAAAAGATCTTGACCCCGCATTGTTAGTGTTGAAGGCCTTGGTGAAAGATTGTAAAGTAGAGGTTTTCTCTCAAGGGGAGATGGTGCCCTTAGGTACCAAGGTAGATTGTGTATGCCAAATGAGGATGACTTGAAAGAATTGATCTTGAAGGAGGCCTATAATTCATCCTATTCCATTCACCCCGATTCTATAAAGATGTATAGAGACTTGAGGGAGGTGTATGGGAGACATTGCCAAGTTTATATCTGTATGTCACAATTGCCAATAAGTGAAAATCAAACATCAAAGGTCGGGTGGTCTAGCCCAAGATATAGAGATTCCTACTTAGAAATAGGAAGAGATCAATATGGATTTTATGGTTGCATTGCCTAAGACTAGGAAATATTTTGACTCTATTTAGGTTGTTGTGGGAGATAATTTGACCTATGAGGAAGTCACAGTGGAGATTTTGTATAAACAGTGATGAGGTTGAGAAATAAAAATATAGCTTCCGCCAAGGCTCTTTGGAGGAATCAACAAGTCAAAAATGTAACTTAGGGAGCCTGAGCGAACATGAAGAAGTGATATCCATACCTCTTTCATTCTTTTCAAGCTTAAGATAGCAAATTAAGTCCTATCTATGATTTTAAGTCTTAAGTTTCAGCCTTATGTCATTTTGCATGCATTCATGTTCATGGTAACAAGCTTATGGTGATTTTTGACATTCATGTTAAGATTTTCGAAAGTGATGTTTAAATGCATTTGTTGCATTCATGTCAGGCAGAAATCTTTATGATTACTTTTCTTATATATGTTTCTTTAACATTATTTGACGAATGTTCCCAAGGGGAAGATATTGAAACGCTCGAAAATATGCTTCAAAAATGTCCATAATCATAATTTTCATATATTTCGAATACGTGCGTGATTTCAAAAATTTGACTTCATATTCTTGATCAGGGGCAAAATTAAGTGGAAAATGGGTATAACTCAGATTTTACAAGACTCGTAGCGAAAAATAATTTTTGCTAATTCTTCGCCATATAGTGTCTGGAGTGGCGCGAACCAGTGTTTGATTTTCTTTATTTTTTTATTTTAGCCAAGGGTATTGGAGTCATATCCCCATGCCTGCTTATGCGTGAAAACACTCATACTTAGCCATTTTTCAACTCTATATCTCTCAAAATCCTCACAGAAACCTCTCAAAGACTTAACCAAATACCTCATTCGAATTTCAAAATTTTCAAGCTTAACTTTGGAACTCAAGGATTCTCTTCAAGCTCTAAGTTCTATTCAAGCTCATGTCAAGAAGACCTAAGTTTAGGGTATGTTGGTTTCATCCATTGGGTCCTTTCACCCATGGAGCCCAATCTTCCTTTTTATGAAAATTGCATGTTTTCAAGTTGTATTACTATGGTATATCTTATTATGAAATATGAGCATAATTTATGTTGGGTTTTTTTATCAAGTATTGTTGATTACTCTTGAATATCTATTTTAAGCTTACACTATGAGTTGATGCTTGTCTATTGAGACTATACATGTTTTGAGTTATGAAACTATGATCTATTATGAGATTTGATGATGGATTTCAAGGTACCCTATATGAGGGTTTTACTACATGTTGGTGGGTTGATTTGCATTAAATTTTGTATAAATTATATAAATCTAATACTTTATATCGTTAATTTCATAAAGTCCCAACTTTTTTCAAAATTACAGAAAATCCCATCTCTTTTAGTACATAGTTGATACATGAGTTATGGATTGAGACAAAGCAAATTTTTTGGCAATAAATAAATTAGTTGCATTAAAAAGGGAGTTGTTACTATAATTAAAAACTAATCCCAATGTTGTTACTATAATTAAAAACTAATCCCTATAAACATGCTTAAACATTTTCATAGTTTTAGTTAAATAGCTTTGTATGCGTATAGATTACATATTTTAAATTTTCGAAAAACAAAAAAAGCTTGACAAGGAGATCCAAACAAAAAGTTGAAGAGAACATCATGACTTTTTTACAGATTCCAACAGCATGAATATGTATCTGTCCTGCTGTGATATTCAGAAATTTGGAAAAATGATATTGTATACATAAGGCATAAAAGTGATGGAATAGTTGTCGAAGAGAATATATCGTTTGTTAATCTGAAAGCATCATCGTTGTCGAGTTGAGGGTTGATGAAGAGAGAAAAAAGTTGTTGATCAGGTATGTCGTGATAGGAAATTTGTCGCCAATCGTAATTCACAATAACATGGGTGTAATGCTATACGTCAAAGTGAAGAAAAAGAAATCAAGTTTTGGTATTTACCCATTATGTATTAATACTGTTGATTTAACAAATGGGGAGTTACAGGCTGTTGATACAATGAATGGTCTATGAATTGTGTTAAAATTCAATAAAACACATAGGTCATGAATAGTGAGTAATCAATAATGTATTAGCAACTTTGCTTGCAACTTGTTGATGCATGCCAATTAGTGTAACATTTAATGAAATGTGTATCAGTATTGACAATAAACAAGATAACAAAAGGTTGATACAAATAGTATATACTTGATACAAATAATACCATTTTACTTGTAATGCTGATACAATGACTATATTGTTGATACAGAATTCACACATACAATGAGGTGTTGATGTTGATATAGGTCAAAAGCAAAACTTTCATTGCAGAATGTATCAGTAACTGTAACCATTGATAGAAATAGTATAATACTGATACAATAAAAATTGAGATTTTCCAATGTTCAAACAGAGATATGTGTGTTGATACAATATTTATACACCAAAGGAAACAAACATTGTTGATATATCAATTATACTAATAATGTGGTGGTGATACAATGTACACATAGTATGCATAAAAATTGATATAGTATTCACCAAAAATTGGAAAAAATCATGTTTTGATTATTGATCACCGATACAACTCACAAGATTTGTTATGTTAATTATACAATAAATAATTGATACAAAAGTATATACATTAATAAAAATATATATTTGATGATACATTATTGTAAAAAGAGACAATAGCAAATAGATATAGGTGCAAAAGTCAACAAAATAGTGTTCATACTATATTTGTATCAACAAAATACAACAAAACTAACACAAATTGGAACCTATGGCAATCGAGGTCGTGTTGCAACTTTAATAGGTTTCTTAAACTTTTTTCCTGATTTTCCCCCTTTCCTGGGACTTTGTTTTTCTTTTGTTTCTTTGACTTGTTGGGAGATTTCTTGCTTGATTTTGGTGTGGATTCTTCCAAGTCAACCTCAGTGGACTCTAATGGTCATTTGTTGGTAGTGTCAGCGGATGTAGCAAGGTCACTTTGATTGCCTACATCAGTTTTGCTGATTTTTCATTATTTGTGGGTGCATGTGTTATATGTGGTGGGGAAGATAGGGAATTTTCCATAGCCATGGAGAATTTCAGACAGGGGAAGAACTCTTTGGAAAAGGATTTGGGTTGAGAATGGAAAAGGGGGGAAATTGATTTGTTTAAATTTTTAAGGATTGAGTTTAATTAAATTATAAGCTTAAAAGGAATCAATGCATTAACTATGGAAGTGATGGAAACTGATGCCTAAGAAATAGGCATCAGTTGGGGGTGATAATTACGACATGGGGGTTGTATGAATGGATTGGTGAGAGAAAAAGAAAAGTTGGGATTTTTTTAATTAATTTAAAAAATTGGTATTATATGGAATTATAGAAATATAAGACGTATATGTGTGTAATTTATCCTTAAGTTTTCTGATCTTATTTTATTCTCGAATTGAATGATTTTGAACTAGTATCATTAACCCACCAAGTGTTTGATAAAATGTCAAGTCAAGAATTCTCAAGTTTTTGATGATCTATTACATGATTTGCAAGTCAAGTGACTATATGATGATTAAGGGCTTTCAAGTATGTATTGAATTCATGAAAAGTACCTATGATGTTGCAAGTATCAAGTTTAGCCCTATTTAAGATTTTTACCTCTTGTGAGCTATTAATGTTAAAACAAGAGTTCGTGTATTATTATTATTACTCTAATGTTTCAAGTTAGGCTCACGATTAGAGGTCAAGAATGTTTAAGAGCTACTCATGTCATGTTTTCATGTTTCTTACAAATTATTAAAGTTATGATTATTTGAAGTATTCCGTGGGATTAGACTTAGCACCTATGGATTGGGTGTCAGCGTGGACTATTTTCAAGGGTCCATACTCCTTTCGTCAAACTATGTGCCATCATAAGATTATACTTTACCCTTGCTATACTAGTGGATTCATTTAGTGCACTTTATAATGAAATCCACTCCGAACAGGATGGGTTCCCGTAAAGAGAGTTACTTCTCCAAAATGGGATGGGCTCCATAAGGTGAAGTGTGGTTTACCTTGGCAAGTAGACCATTTCTTTATCGATGAGGGGTAATTATCGGGATTCCAAATTGTAGCTAGCTTTGGTCTTACTTTTATCGGTTAGGGTCTCTTCCCACACATGTATTATATTCTATGCAAGTTGTATTATTTACAAGTATGTTTTACTTCAAGCATTGACCACGCATAACATACTGAGATTTCACTTATCCATTGCTTATTATTATGCATTTTTACTATATTGGCTATGTCTTGTTACATTGCATCCTACATACATAGTACATTCAAATGTATTAATGTATATTCTATGCCTACATGATATTACCATGTAGGAACCAGAGAACCTTTTGATCATCGACGTGGCTAGTATGATCCTTTGAAGCAAGCTTTGATGAGTCCTTAAATCCGATTACAGTATCTATGTTATTCTTGTTATTTTGAGACTTCTTTATGTTGAACACTTGTTACTATGAGGGTGAGCCAAGAAAGTGTCTTAGCCCCCACTCTATTCCATGTTAAAGGTCTTGTTGGAATGTTATTATGTACCTATGCTACGAGCTTGAATCCTTATGCTTTTATGATTATCAAAGACTTCCTTTAGTCCTGTTTCCCTTGTTTTATATCTCTTGTTGTTGTGTACTTTGCTTCCGCGACCAAGGATGTGTGATTGATATGCTAAGAGGCTTGTTTGGGTCCCTTCGAGTTCCCATTCGTTGTGTCACATCTAGGCCCTAGTCTTGGGTCATGACGTACTGATTGGACCAAGGTAGTAATAAATAGGAAAAGAGATTAATTAACAGGATTCAATTGATGTGTTCTCATCTAACAACCAAATTGGGCCTAGGGAAGGATGCACTAGGACTAATAGGTCAGGGTTAGTAATGCATACTATGGTGATGGCCAAGTCACGTAGTGAAATTTGCCTCTCACCTGGACCAAAGGGTTTAGTGAATTTAACTTATCGTGCATGCTACATACTAGAAAAGAATTAGGTTATCCGGTGATATTAAGTTAGGGAACCATGGGGAACACGATATTCTAATTTCTCTCCATATTAACTTCACACTTATGTTAGCTTTATCTTCCATTTATTTTCATACCCCCCCTCTCTTTTTGGGAAAGTAAGTCAGTTAATTACTCAAATTATAGTAATTGAATTTTCTTGAGTCTACGTATTCCCTTGGGTTCGACCCTAACATTGGTTAGATTCTATTTCTTGACAACGATCATTTTATCCTCAAAAAAGAGTATAACTTGGGTGACATCAAAGGTCAAGATTATATCCAAAGTTAGTTGGTCCTTCAAGGTTTGAAAACATATCTTACACTCATCCGTACACACAAATTTTGCTTTCTTTGAGTCAACTTGGTTAATGGGGATAAGATAGAGAAGAAACTTTCCACAAACCTTCTATAGTACTTGGCTAGGCTCAAGAAACTCCTAATGTCAATAGGAGTCAATGTTCTTGACCAATTTCTCACTACTTTTGTCTTTTTAGGTTCAACCTTGATGCTTTCACTTGATACCACATGCCCAAGAAAGGCAACCTCACTTAGCCAAAATTCACACTTGTCAAATTTTGCAAAAAAAACTATTAGTCAATCCATATTTCAGACTCATTTTGGGATTAGTTTGCAAAGAAATGTTATCAATGAGCTATTATTTCCAATCTCAAACTAATATGCATGTGTTGTGTTAGAAAATGGAACTAAAATTGCACAAATGGACAATACTTGACAATTAGGAAACAGCCTCTCTACTTCTATGAAGTAGCGGTAAGGTCTGCGTACAATCTTCCCTCCCTAGACCTCACTTGTGGGATACCACTGGGTATGTTGTTGTTGTTGTTGGACAATACTTGACAAATCTTGGAAAAGAAAAAAAAAGTGTCAAAAAGGAGAAGAAATGCAGTATTGCCTGCATATTCGGTGATCCATCAAATACTCAAAAAGATCGCCTAGTATTCTAGCAACTAAGATTCAAGGCCAAGTCTGGATGACGATCATAATCAACATCGCTAAACATATTTGGCATACTACCGAATAAATGAAGAGACCACTAAAGTTGCAGTATACAAAGCCCCAAATCATGATAGAAAGGAGATGAGAGAGGAACTTTGACAAACCGCTAAACTATATAGGTGAAGTGAAGAACCATCACTCAATATTTTAGAGAAATAAGCCTTAAAAGGATGCAGAGGAAAGTGATCAGTGCTACTGAGGAGATCTGCAAGTGTTAAACAACTTTTCTCTATTCAATCTTGTAACCCATGACTTCAACTGCTAGTTTTGGTATTTCATTTCTAATTTCTAGCATGAGTGGTCAATACCCCCATGTTGGGGATACGCTAATGATATGGGTACTTGATTTATCTATTGGGTCTTTGATGTTTTGAATTATTTTTTCTTGATTTGAGTGAATCTATCTCCACTCTAATGTTTAATCGATAATATCAAATTTGCAAACTTGGGGTTTAATTTAGATATCTAATTTTGCCTTAACTGGACTGATTAGAGTGTTGAATGGATGTAATAGCTAGAAATCTTTTGGGTTTTCAGTTAAAAGTCCATAACTATGGATTCAATGGCTAAGGTTATGGGTTTTGCTAAGACCTCTTAGGCCAAACGTGTCCTCAATGGTCTGCGTATGATATCGTTGTTGAATTATATGAAATACTCATGTAACGTAATTGAATATGGGTTACAAGCAACATAGCATATTCACTTATTATTAGCTCAATTAGTCAAATATTTACACTTAAGTAATCAATCAATTCCTATATTTTCACGTCCCCAACATCTCCTTTAATTTGTTGATTAATCTGCTGATTAGATATTTTATAGTAGAATCTTGTTTTTAATTATTTCTGAACCATGATTCCCTGTGGGATTCGACCTCAACCTCTAAAGTAGGTTATTATGCTAATGATGATCGACCCTTCTTCCTTTGAGTAGCTAGGTTGAGCGAAATTAAAATGGTGTCATTGTAGGGGAATCGACAAGTTCATGACTGAAGTGTTTGTTGAGAGTTATTCTTGCAGTTAGAATTATTTTACTACTTTTTTATTGTTTTTATTTTTAACAAATAGGAGTTAAGATGGAAGAAGATGGGAGAGTCAATGGTGAGAATGTTGGAGACGCTAATGATATGCAGGGTATTAACTGGGACCAAGTGGGAAGCATAAGTGCTATTAAACTACCTCTATTAGCCAGAGGATTTAACTATCATATGACAAGCAGTACATTGCAACTCCTCCAACTAAAGGGATTGTTTGGAGGACTTGGCCACGAGGATCCTCATGAATACCTTAGGAAGTTTGTTGATGTCTGTCTCTCATTCAATTTTAGGGGAGTGAGTGAAGAAGCCATTAGACTGAGTTGTTTTCATGATCTATCACTGGAGAGGTCGTGAGGTGGTTATAGTTACCTCATGATTTTATCACTTCATGGGAGAATCTTTGAGATGCATTCCTAGAAAGATTTTTTCGTCCCTTGAAAATAGTAAATCTAAGAAGAAATATTAAGAACTTTAAATAAATTGAAGGTGAGCCATTCTATAAGACATGGCTTCAGTTTTAAATCTCTTACTTCAATCGCTAACCATGGAGTGCCGAACCATTTTCTATTATGCAATAATTATATGTAAGCTTGACGCAGACAAATGGGCAGCTGACCAGCCAGTGAGAGGTGGAACCACAAAACAAACATTCATTGTAGCTTGTGATCTCCTAGTTGACATGAAAAAAATTAACTTAGCATGGTACATGAGGTGGCCTCGTATCTTCAAGTCACAGTGGTATATTAAAAGTACATCTTTCTAAATATAAAGAGAGGGACAAAAATATGGTTAAGATGCTAACTCAGCTTGACCTCTTGACTAAGCATGATATTGGAGGAAATTGTAAAAGTGCAAATGTTGTGGGGGCTGCTAACGATGTGGTGTTTGATAGTGCACCATTTGAAGATTGTTACAATGAGGAGGTACATTATATGGGCAACCAAATGTTGGATTCTCAGCCAGCTTTTCCAAGGACACCCGGGAATCAAGGTTAGAACAATAATAATTCTAGATTGCAAGATCGTGCATGGCCTAAACAACCTCAAGTTGGGGGTTGGAGAAACCATGATGGGGTTGGGGATAGGTATGTTCCGCCCCATAATAGGGTGAAAGTTGATGATCCTATGGTGAATCCAGAGAGTGTTCGGACTGAAGATATGCTAACCTGAATCTTGAATAATGTTGAAGCCTTTGACAAAGTCTTAAAGGAGATGAAATCTAATTTCTCACAATTGAGTCAAACAGTAATATCACATTCAACTTTTATCAAGCATTTAGTGACTCAACTTGGCAACATATCGGCACATCTAAACCAGGGACCAGAAGGTGGTTTGCCTAGTGACACAATAACCAATCCTAAGAGCATTGATCAGCAATGTTTAGCTATGACTACCCATAGTAGAAGCATGGTAGAAGGTACTAAGCTCTCACTTGTTGAAGAGGGTCAAAATGAAGTTGGAGAAGATGAAGGTGCAGGGAATATTGATGTCAAGAAGAGTGTAGCTGATGATGGAAGTGGTGATGCTCGTGGATATCCCGAGAGTGGTGAAAAAGAGAAGGTTGGGGATGATGTTGTGAACGTCAAGAAAACCTTCCCAAAAAATTTGAGTTCAGCTATGAGGTTGAAAGTACCTCAAGTTAAGATTGATCCTTTATTCCCTCAACAATTGAAGAAGAAAGAGAAGGATGTTTATTTTAAAATTTTCTTTCTCTGTCCATAAGTGTTCCATTGGTTGAGGCATTGACTAAAATTCCAGGATATGCCAAATTTATGAAAGAGTTGATGTCAAAGAAAAGGATCCTAGAATGTAAGACAATTGAGGTGTCTCATAATTGCAGTGCTATCTTGACAAAGGCTCTAGTTCTAAAGAAAGAGGACCTTGGTTCATTCATAATACCTTGCACCATTGGAGCTTACAAATTCAAAAAGTCATTATGTTATTTAGGCACAAGCATAAAGCTAATGCCCTTGTTTATATTTAAGAATTTAAGGCTAGAAACCCCTTCACTAACCATTATGCGTCTGCTTATGGCTGATCAATCCATCAAAACACCGATAGGGATGGGATTCTTCATGATGTATTGGTGAAGGTAGACAAGTTTATTATTCCATCTAAGTTTATGATCCTGGATTGTGAGGTGGATATCAATTTACCAATCATCTTTGGAAGGACATTCTTAGCCACCGAAAGGGCAGTTGTATATGTAGAAAGAGGAGACCCGAGGTTCAAGGTAAATGATGAGGAGGTGGTGTTCAATATGTGCATAACTCTAAACAAGGCAAAAGACCTCCAAGTGATATCAGTGATCGACCATTCATGGGTGACTTGAGGGAGTGAAAGGACTACGTAGTGCCATGACCTTAACTACAGCACTACTCAGGAGGTAACCCAAGGTAGTTAAGTTTGCTTTTCTTTTAAATAATGGGTGTTGATTTGTGCAGATTTTAAGAGGGAGAATATGAAGTGGTAAAAAAGGGGGGTGACTTGATGGTTTTGGTTGGTGAATCACCAAATTGGGATGACGACCATGAGTTTGACTGCCTTTGAAGTCATTCAAAGACTCCTAAGGTGCTATCAAATTCGACGATCTTAGTTGCAGTTTGGTTGATCGGCAAACATTTTGAACAATGGTCAATGACACCTCCCTTTGTGTCTGAAATTAAGATTTGATGTATGTTAAAAATGAAGGTCTTAAGCATAATTGGCATACCACTGAATGTGTTTGTCAGGAAGAGTCAACATCACCAACTCTTCGGGCCTACATGACCTATTAAAGGCTTTTCAAATATCTTGCCCTTTTCACTTTTCATACTCGCTCCTTTTCGCTTCCTTCATAAGCCAATACTTCCCTTTAGTCTTTTACTTGCAAAATTTCTCTTGGTGAGAGAAAGTTCATCAACAAAAGCTAACATAAAGTTTTCATTGATTTCTACATTATTAAAGAGATATGTTATTGCGCCCTTAACTTTAATTTCTTTTGTGGGGTATGATGCCCTTGAGATGAAGAAGGTTGGTCAAGGTTTTCGTGAATTGATAATCATGATTTGTGATTGAAAAATTATAGAAATCATGTGGGTGATGCATTGTGATGATTCTAAAATCTTGTGTTATATGTATGTGTGATTTATTTGGGTTTTTGATCCACTTGGAATACTTGAAATGGATAGTACATATGAAGTGGGCTAGGGCTAAATATGATTGATTTGTTGCCCAAATGTTGAATGTTAGTTGGTATTATCTCAATTTTGCCTTTGATACCCTGTTGAATGCTTTAACTTGAGATAGTACCATGATCATGAGAGTGCTTGAATGAATATGCATGCTTTTTGTATTGATTGATCTTGTTGGCTATGGGTGAAGTCTGAGTAACCCCAAAACTTTTTGAGCAAAATAAACTTACCCGATGATCGATTGGGTGATGTTATTCTTAAGGGTAATTGATGCTTGAGTGAGTTTATAACTATGATGATCATGTGGATGTAAAAAAATGAATAAATAAGCATGTATGGGTGATTGAATATGGGTCAGCGTGTGATTATCCTCATTGCCCCTATGACAAGTGATAAAATTTTGAATCCATAGGAGTTGGCCATGCTAGTCGTCTTCGGTGATAGTCATTTTGACCGTTGAATGGGACTCATCGATGCACCGAAGGGTCACACAAACTACCTTAATTGATTGTTGGTTGTTGTTGAGGTTCGCAACTCTTGGCAATGGTATCTTCTACCACCAGATATATTTGGTATATCACTAAATTTGCAACATCAGTGAAAGTGTTAGTGAACTAAAAGTCTAAAAACTGTGCAAAAAAGACTACAGTGTAATGACCTAGTTAGTCATTTTTGGTCTTATCTATGAGAATTACTAATTTAACCTTTTGTAAGTTGCTTTAGGCTTATTTTGAACTATTTGAATTGTTGGAACTAGAATCCTATGTTTTAAAAGTTGAAAAATATGAGTTTTGGTCTTTTTGGAAATGTAAGTTGTTGAAAAAAGTGAGCTTTTATACGATTCTAAGTTTGAGTGTCAGATCGAAGATTCATCGATTTTTTTAGATCTGAAATGTCAAAACTGAAATATAGACAGTTTTTGAACTAAATTTGGTGTTAAAAATGAGTTTTAGGACCAAAGTTATGATTTTAGTCATTTCTGAAACTTTGGCCAATATTCAAATTTTGGAAGCTCAGATTGGAAATGTTCCAGTAGTTCTGGTCATAATTTTTGGAGTTTCCTAGGGCAATTTTCATGTTTTGAATTCTAAACTAGTTTATTTGACTTTCTTTGATAAATATGTTATGGAGACCTCAGAATCTAATTCTGATTTTTCCATTTAGTCCAAATTGTTGTTTCTAGTATGAATACATATAAAGTTTGTGTAATTATAATTTCAGATGAATTTCGAATACCTATGTTGAGTTTTGTTATTGGGTGACATAGCTGGTGCAAAAGAGCTTCTAGTGCAGGTACTTATCTTCTCCATGATCGCGGAGAAGCCTATGCATTCATAGAAGTTTGGCTATAGGTGAGCCCCGCATTCCTAGAAAAGGTTTTGTGTTCTCAAAGTGACGCATTTAGTTTCCCCCTCTCCTAGTAACACTCTACATTCACGGTTTTGTCTTCATGATTGTGGAGGTGTTTTGGTCCATCTCTTTGTGTTCATGGTACTCTGTGTGACCATAGAGTAGTTTCTATATCTGGACAGTTTTAAACTCGCAAAACACTATTTTCAATCAATTTTTGAACTTCCAAGCTTTTTGAGAGAATTTAAAGAAATGTTTACAAAGATTTTTGTTGTGTAAGTAATTCTAACAATAATTTAATCATTTTCCATACCTTTTATCTTGATTTTGTCTTCAAATTCATGAAATTGAACCCCAAAAACTGGGGAGTTTTAGATTATGATTATCAAATATCAAATGCTAGTTTCTCCTACAAATTGAAATCAATTTTGGTGGAGTTTTCACCCACAGAGAGCTTTCATGTAGAACATGATTTTAAAGTCAATTTCTAGATTTAGAAACTTTGAAGTTTAGCCCTAATTTTAATAAGTTTGCCTCTCGACAGTTAGAGAGGAAAAATAGTAAGATTGAGTAGAGATAACATTAGAGAGTTTTGAGAAACACTTGTACTTTTATTTGATCTTTAATCCTGTGATTCTCTTTGAAGCTTGGATTTGCTTGTTCTTAGATCAATTGTGTGAGTGCTCTATTATTTTATTCCAATTCATAAGTCTTGCATCTATACAAAGCATAAATAGCTAAATCCACAACTAGGGTTGTGGGAACCATAAAGAACTAACAAGGTAAAAATGGGATAATTCATAGTTCTTGAAAAGTGTGTATGCATGTATTAATTAACTCTCTTTATTTTTCATGTTTTCAGATAGTGGCCAACATTAGAACCCGCCTAGTGTTACTGACTGGGCCAAGGAAGTAATGAATAGGAAAAGAGATTAATTAAACGAATTTGACTTATGTATTCTTGTCTAATCAGCCGAACTGGGCCAAGGGGAGGTCTTACTGGGACTAATAGATAAGGTTTGGTAATTCACACTATAGAGATAGGCCCAGTCATATAGTAAGATTCGCCTCTTGCCGAGACCAAAGGATTTGGTGAACTTACCGTCCTGCATGCTACACACTAAAAAGAACTAGTTTATCCGGTGATACTACGTTAAGGAATCTTGGGGAACACAAAACCCTAATTTTTCTCCATATTGATTTGACTCTCAAGTTAGTTACGTTTACTTTTCTCCTGATTATTGAAACCCTCCCTTTTGGCAAGTAAGTTAGTTAATCACTCAAATTGAATTTATTGAATTCTCCTAAGTCTATGTATTTTCTTGGGTTCGACCTTAACCTTGGTTAGGTTTTATTTCCTGACAACAAATGCTTTATCCTCAAAAATGGTGTAACTTAGGCGATATCATATGGTTGGAGGTGTAGATACCCAATTAGATGGTTCTGATTCAGGTTCAGTCAAGATGTTTGGTGTAGATTTGCTTCAGGATGACATGGACATGGTCCGACTAATTCAAAGTAGACTTCTAACATCCCAGAGTCGCTAGAAAAGCTATGTTGATAAGAGGGCTAGGCCTCTTGAGTTCTCTGTTGGTGACAGAGTTTGGCTAAAAGTTTCACCCGTGAAGGGTGTGATGAGATTTGGGAACAGGGCCAAGATTATTCCTAGATTCAATTACCCATTTGAGATTTTGAGGAAAGTTAGTGAGGTAGCCTATCAGTTGGCTTTACCAGCTAGACTATCTTCTGTTCAACCTATTTTTGATGTATCTATGTTTTTTCAGTATATTCTAGATAAGTCCTATGTAATTTCTTATGACTATGTTGAGTTGGGTCCAGATTTGTCCTTCGAAGAAGAGCGTAGAGCAATATTACATAGGTAGGTTCAAAGATTGAGATCCAAAGATATGCCTTCTATGAAGGTACATAGGCGGCACTTTTCTATTGATGAGGCTACTTTAGAGTTGGAGTCTGACATGCGAGTCAGATATCATAGCCTATTTGAAGCTTCAGGTACTTCCTTTTTCTTATGTTCAAGAATGAACATTATTTTTAGTGGTGAATGATGTAATGACCTAGTTAGTCACTTTTGGCCTTATTAGTGAAAATTATTATTTTACACTTTCATAAGTTGCTTTGGGCCTATTTTAAACTATTTGAATGCTTGGACCTGAAATCCTGTGTTTGAAAAGTTGAAAATATGAGTCTTCGCCTTTTTTGGAAACTTAAATTGTTGAAAAAGTGAACTTTTATACCATTCTGAGTTTTTGAGTGTCGGATCGGAGCTCCATCAAGTCATTTACCTCCACAACATCAAAACTAAACTACAAAAAGTTATAAAACTGAATATCGAAGTTAAAATGGGGTATTTAGACCCAAAATAAAAGTTTGACTTTGGTCAACATTCTGAGTTCGGAAGCTCGGATCGGAATTTTGATAAATCCAGTAGTTTAGGATGGTGAAACTAACACTAAAAATGGGCTCGTCATAATTTTTAATATTATAGAGGGCTATTTTGATATTTTGAATTCTAAACTAGTTTATTTGACTTGCATTGGTAAATATGTCATGGTGACCTCAGAATCTAATTCTTAATTTTCTGTTGAGTCTGTATAGCTATTTCTGGTATAGATACATATAATGTTTGTGTAATTCTGATTTTAGAGGAGTTTCGAATGCCTATTTCGAGTATTGTTGTTGGCTGATGTAGCTGGTGCAAAGGAGCTTCTAGTGTAAGTACTTATCTTCTCCGCCTTCGTGGAGGTTTGGCTGTGGGTGAGCTTCACATTCGCGGACAAGGTTCCACTTTTATAGAGTGGCATGTGTGATTTCTTCCTCTCCTGCTAACACTACGTGTTTGCAGGCTGGGCTCCACGATTATGAAGGTCTTTTTAGTTTGTCTCCTTCGCATTCGCAATACTCCGTCCATGATCACGAAATAGTTTCTATACCTAAATAGTTTTAAACTTGTAAAACACCATTTTTCAATCAATTTTCGAACTTGCAAGCTCTTTCAGATGATTTTGAAGAAAGAATTTCAAAGATTTTTGTTGGGTAAGTATTTCTAATACTAAACTAATCATTTTCCATGAGTTTTATCTTGTTTTTGTCTTTAAATTCATGAAATTGAACCCCCAAAATTGGGGATTTTGTACTATGATTCTCAAACTTCAAATGATGATTTCTCCTATAAATTGAACTCAATTTTGGTGGGATTTTCACCCACGGACTTCATTATTCATGTAGAACTTGATTTTAAAGTCATTTTCACATTCAAAAACTTTGAATTTTAGCCCTAATTTTGACCATTTTTTCCAAGCCTAATTGATACCAATATGGGTGTCAAAATACACCTCTTGATGCATGGTATCTATTTTTAATAGTGGTTGATCTATCTGGAATCGTTTGGAGGCTTAAGTTCATTGAAAGATTGTCTCAATGTGGTTTCAGCATCGAGGTAGGTTTGGCTAATCTTTTTGGGATTGGATTTGATTAGTTGAGCATGGTTATTTGATAATTTTGAGATGTAGAATGAATTGTCGGCCGACAACATAATATGATAGAATTTGATGGGAATATGATTTTAGTTATGTCAAATATTGAGTAAATGGCGATCCTATTGATTAATTGAGATGAAATCATGTGATTTGAGATAATTGGGATATCATTATTATTATATGAGACCTGTGCTAGTTTATGATTAATGTTATGACTAATTGATGATGAGTAT
This sequence comes from Solanum sejunctum, assembly GCA_025642045.1. Taxonomy (NCBI): domain Eukaryota; kingdom Viridiplantae; phylum Streptophyta; class Magnoliopsida; order Solanales; family Solanaceae; genus Solanum; species Solanum sejunctum. The sequence goes on along the minus strand of JAOTQJ010167056.1, from coordinate 5,187 downwards.
GATAAGTTTGAGAGTTATGAGCCCATTTGGTGTACTTGTAGAGCTCATTTTCATTGACACCTGGTTATTAGTTAGTGATTAGATGGAATAATTTTGGCCTTGTGGTCCTAGTTGATGTACATGGTATAGCCCGTTTAATGTGATGGCTATTGTACATATTCTAGCTTTCATGGATTAGATGTATTGGTATGCATATGTCACTTATCTTGTTGGATGCATTGGTCTGCATGTATCTCTTACTTGATTAGTTGCATTATTATGCACATATTTTATATGGGACTGGGTATATTGGCATGCATAAATCTTATTTCTGATTAGGTTACATTGATATGCATACATGGTACATATGAGTGGTTGTATTGTTATTCATACATTTGATACATGATTAGATGCATTGTTTTGAACATATATCATTATATTTGCATCGATTGAGCTATTATGATCCATGTTGAGATAGTGGTTATGGACTGTGATGCCTTGAGACCTATTGCAGTCACGACCCAAGCCTAGGGACTAGACATGAAATGATGCTTGAGGAACCCAAAGGGACCCTAAGCAAGCCTCTTAGCACATCATTACACATCCTTGGTCATGGAAGCAAGAAAATAACAACAAGAGATAGAAAATAGGGATAACCGGGGCTAAGGAACATCTGTCATATCTTAAACATCAAGAGTCAAGAGAGTGTCAAAGCTCATAGCATGATACATAACATGTCCAACAACACCTCTAACCATAGAACTTAGCGGGGGCCAAAACAAACAACTAGGCTCACCCTCATAGTAATGACAATAAGTATCCCAAAATATACAAGATATAGTCTAAGCATAAGCAAGATAGAAGAAAGGTATTGTCCTCGGACATGAGGAATCACCAAAAGCTAACTTGAGCAATTTGTCTAGCGACGTGGAGGAGGAAGGTGATCAAATGGAGCTCCTATTCCTACATGGTAACATCATGTAGGCATAGAGTATCTATTAGTATGTTTGAATATACTAAGTATGTGGTATACAATGAAACAAGAGGTAGGCAATATGGTTAAAATGCATAATAATAATCAATAGATAGCATGATAACAATATGGCGTGTATGATCAATGCTAAAGTAAAACATACTTTCAACTAATTCAATTTTTATAGATCATAATACATAAGTGTGAGAAGAGACCTCAACTGACATAGAATAAGACCAAGCGAGCTACAACTTAGAATTCCAATGATTACCCCTCACTGGTAAAGAGGTGGTCTACTTGATAAGGTAAATCGTACTTCACTTTATAAGAGCTTGTCCCTTTTCAGAGAGGCAACCTTTCTTACTGGAGCCCATTCCATTTTGGAAAGGATTTCATGAGTAACTTCACCTTAGGGTGTCCGTCCCTTTTCAGATTAAGTGGCCTTCCTTATGAGGGCCCGACCCATTTTGGATTAGGTATTTCATAGTAGAGTGTACTAAATGGATCTACTAGTATAGCAAGGGTATAACATAGTCCTTTGGTGACACAGAGTTCAAGGAAAGAGAGCAAATCCTCGATCCATCAGTGCTAAGTCTAATCCCCTGGAATATATAAGATAATCATTCTTTATTAACTTGCAATAAACATAGAGACATGGCACCAGTAGCTCCTAACATCATTGACCTCAAATGGTAAGTCTAACTTCAAACATAAGAATGGATCATCATCAGCATTACCCTTGCATTAACATCAAAAGGCTCATAAGAGGTTTAATCCTTGAAAAAGGGCTTAACTTCATACTTGCATAATCATAGATAATATCATGAATTCATAACATAATTGATAACCTATTTTCACAATGAAGTCGCTTGACTTGTAACACATACACATATCTTGAGAATTTCAACTTAGTATTTCATTAAACACTTTTTGGGCACATATGAGGATATGTTCAAATCATGCAAAGTACAAGAGTATAGATCATAAAATAGTAAAATCAATGCATCTTAAAATCATGTAAATCAGCCCACCAACACCATGGTAAAACCCCCAATGTGGGTCACTTGTAAATCATTTCAAAATTTCAGAATAGTTCATCAAAAACCTCAAGAATCCTTAAAAGAATTTTTATCAAACACTTGGCAGGTGTGTAGTGCTAGTGTAAGGCATGCAATTCAAGAATGGAAACATGCTAGAAAATTCAGTGTAAAACCATCAATAGATACTTGGTAACACCCTTAAGCAATATACATCAAAACCCTTCATCAAATCTCACCATAGATCTTAGATTTATAGCTCAAAACATACTAAAACAATCACAATTTCATAAACTCCAACGTAGTGTGCAGTGAAATTCATATTAAGTAAGACCTATGAGTAAATCAACTTAAAATCATGCAATTTTAGGAAAAATGAAGCTTGGGCATCATGGGTGAAAGGAACCCATGAATGAAACCCACATACCTTAGCTTTTGAGAATAACTTGATGAAGATTGGAAATGAAAACTTGAAGCTTGGGTGCAATCCTTAAGATCCAAAAAGGTTTTTGGCACTTGAATTTTGAGAGAAATATTAGTCTAAGTGTTTGAATGAGTATTGGGGAATGTCTTGTATGATATGAGGGTAAAAAATGGCTAAGTATAGGTATTTTCATCTTTGGGAATACTTAGGCCCAAGCCAAAATGTCTTGGACCGAACTAAAAAATTGGACAGGAAATTACACTGAGGTGCATTGCGCCTGTAACGCGGATTCCTCACAGGAATTTGACACTTTAAAATTTGAAATTTTGAATTGTTTTCTTTAATATCAGAGTTAGGCCCATTTTCCACTCAATTTGACCCCTTGATCAAGAATATGAAGTTGAATTTTCGAAATAACGCATCAATTTTGAGATACATGGAAATTACTATTCTGGGCATTTTTGATGCACATTTTCGAGCACTTTTTGGGGTTATTTCAATATCTCCCCCTTGGGAACATTCATCCCCAAAGATCAAAGAAATGTACATAGAAAGAGTAATCATAAACAAATCAACCTCAAAAAGAATGCAACAATACATCCAAAGCACTATTTTTAAAATCTCGACATAACTGTCAAAAATCATCATGAACTTATCAACATAAACATGAATGCATACTAATGACATAGAGGGTAAAAACATAAGACTTGAAATCACAAAAAAGGGATTTGACATGTTATCACAAGATTGAATAGAAAGAAAGAGAGACGAGTATTGCTCCTCCATGCCTGCTCTGGCTCCCCAAGAGACACTCTCAACTTCACGATTCTTCCAAAGGGCCTTGACGAACACCACATCCTTACTAATCAACTTTTCCATCCTTTCATCCAAATACCTCCATTGGGGCCTTCTCCTAAGCCAACTTATCCTCCACAACACCCACAACCTCAAAGAGTTTATAGCAATAGATTCACCAACACATCTCCTCAAAGTGGAAGCATGAAGAATAGGACAAACTATATCCACATCCCTATGTAATTCCCATTCATATGCAACCTTACCAATCTCCCTCTACACTCTATAAGGACTCACAACCATAAACTCAATTGTCAACCTTAAACACACATATCCCACTTGGTACCATAAACGACCATCTCCCCCTTGGGAGACAACCTCCACTCTACCATGTTTCACCCAAAACCTCCAACTATAATAAGGCGGAATCAAGGCCTTGCTTAAACTAGACCTCTCCAAAAAAGAAGATTTAGAACCATCAAGAACACTATACTACCACTCTCAACTTCCTCTAACCTAACTCCCAATCTAGCCAACCGATGGACCTCTCTGGTCCCCTCTTTTCCACCATCATCAACATATGCTAGGCTACTCTTAGACACCTAACTTAGAGTATTGACCACAACATTAACCTTACTGGGGTGATCATGCACACTCATATCATAATCCTTAAGGAGTTCTAACCACCTTCTCATTACTCATAATTCAGACTTACCATATTTAGCACATAACCTCTCATATCCCAAAATTTTCAACAAGATCCCCAAAGATTCCCACCTTGCATAATTCACAAGCAATCCCATATGCATCAACATTCACAACATCACCCTGAAATGATCTCCAAGCTCTCCCTCACCTCCGTGAATGAACCAACATACCATCTCCAGGGACCACCATAAATAAAACAAGGTAGGGATTAAAGATCCTATTCATGAGACCTATAGACATAGCCAACGCATTAGCCAAATCCAAAAACACTACCCCCAAATTCACGGTATTGGAAAGAACATCAAGAGCCAATCTATCAGTGGAACAACTCAATAGAAATGACTTAGGTTCAACACCCCCAACTCTTACAAGATGATAAATGCAACCCTTAGGGATCAATTATACCTAAGGACAAGAAATAGACCTACTCCTTCACTACCACTCAAGGACGGGTTTAATAGGGAATGGAAATCTACTTCCATGGGCCCTACAATTAATGGAGACACAATATGCATGCAACTAATTCATCCCAAGTATAACATCAAAATCCACCACATCAAACCCACAACTCACAAGGCAAGACCTAATGCAATATGAACATGGAAAAATCCCTATGAACTTCCTAGCAAACTAGACTCAACCAAGGGGTAGACACCAAGGATTCACATAACAACTCGGGACACAGAAGAAGCCATTAGCAAACAAAAGGAATAATGAAAGGAATAATGGAACCCAAATCCATCAAAATCAAAACCTTCAACTTACCTTCCTTCGCCTTCCTCTTTGAAGATACATGATAAACTAGAAGAGCAAGGAACATTCGTTAGAGGAAAAAGCCCTATCATACTTCTAAAGTACGACAGACACCATAAAGAAGGAAAACATTTCCTAAAATGCCTCAAAGCCTCCTATTCATAGTCGTGGTGCATAACACAACTATGAATAAGACTCTAATCGATGCGGTGTGTTAGATGCCGAGGACCATTAACAACCTAGTGCTTTGATACTATCTTTCTCATGACCTAAGCCTAGATCCTAGACGTTACATGGCGCATGAGAAATCCAAAGGGACCCCAAGTAAGCCTATTAGCACATCATTACACATCCTTGATCGCAAAACAAGAAAATAACAATAAGAGATAGAAAATAGGAGTAACTAGGGCTAAGAAACATCTTTCATATCTTAAACATCAAGAGACAAGAGAGAGTCAAAGCTCATAGCATGATACATAACATGTCCAACAACACCTCTAACCATAGAACTTAGCAGG
>JAOTQJ010167039.1:0-26245 GCA_025642045.1 Solanum sejunctum | reverse complement strand
GGATGATAGCTTTGTACTCATATTTTTGTTATCTCTTATATTGAACTTTGATACATAAAAAGATAAGCCTGGAAAGTCCTAACGAATGTTCTTTACTCTGCTAGGTCATGCCTATCCTATAAGGAAGAAGAACTCGTATACCTAAGGGACAACCGGCCTACCCTTTTCCTTAAGCTCTTCAAGGTAGAGGGACTACCAAGATTGAGTTCTGCAATGCTATACCCATGTTGCCCATTCCATTACTAAAATAAATCAACCAATGAGCCCAAACCACTTATGATCCTACTCCGGCCTCAAGGGTGAGGGAATTTACAAGTATAAACCCACCAGAGATCTACAGGTCTAAGATGGATAAGTACCCGTAAGAATTCGTAGATGAGGTGTATAAGGTGCTATCCATCATGGGTGTAAGTTTGGAGCAAAAGGCAGATCTAGCGGCATATCAACTAAAAGGTGTAGCTTATATTTGGTTTGTTCAATGGAAGGTAGAGAGGGGAAACCATAATGTTATTCCTTAGGAAGAGCTCAAAGCCGCCTTCCTCAATCGGTTCTTCCCTCTTGAGTTAAGAGAGGCTAAAATAATAGAGTTCATTAACCTTTAGCAAGTAACAATGAGTGTGAGGGAATACGCTCTCAAGTTCAACAAGCTTTCCAAGTATGCTCCACATTTGGTGGTCGACTTTAGATCAAGGATGCACAAATTTTTTTGGGGGGTATCCGACTTGGTAAATGAAGAGTGTCGTACCATAGTGATTGTAAGAGATATGGATTTGTCTCAGATCATAACCTTTGTCGAATAAATTGAGGGGGAGAAATTAGGAAGAAGATAAGTAGGGAGTCCAAGAGGGATCAATTTGAGGGTGACCACTTACAACATGATTTTGAGTTTTATGGCCAAGCATCCTCTAGTGCTCCAAACAAGAGGGTTGTGAAGGAAGGGGTACCTAACCTAAGGATCCATAGAGGTGGTAAGAGGGTTGCTCATCCTAAATGCCCAAAATGCTGGAGGAAACATGGTGGCATATGTTAGAGGAGCATGGGTGCATACTTTAGGTGTGGCGAGATGGGGCACAAAATTTTGGGTTGTCTATATGCTCAAAACAAGGTTAAAGTAGGTGATGTTGATCATGAGAGTGCTCCAAGGCCTAATCTATTGTATGCTCTTCAAAGAAGGCTAGGAGGGAATAAAGTACCCAATGATGCTACTGGTATGATAAGGCTTTTCTTGATTTTGTTGTGCATGCTTTTATAGTTCCGGGGGTCACGGTTTCTTTCATTATTCCTTTGTTGCTATTAAGATTCATGTGTGTACCGAATGGTTATGTGACTTTATTGTGTCTAGAAGGTCTATAAGGGTTGCCCCATGTTCTTATTGCATAGAGTTTTGTCTTGCAATCTTTGTTAAACTTAGCTTGATGGGTTGGAGGTCTTGGGGTGGTTTGGCTATATGCATATCATGTTTTAAATGAGTGTAGAACCCATAAGGTTGTACTATGATGCTTAAGGATAAACGATCTATTTACTCAACTATAATAAGCTAGTCACTTCTCTAAGATTGATCTTCGATTCGAGTTTTGTCCCCAAGTGAGGATGAGGGTAGGATACATCTTTACGTGTCTTTTCAGACTAGGAGAGAGATTTTGAGTTATGGTGAAGTTGTTTGGGTTGACTTATGTTTATGAGTTTCATGAATAGGGTCTTAAAACCCTACCTTGACATGTTTGTGGTAGTCTCTAGTGATGAAGTATTCATTTATTTAGAGCTTATGAATCATTTCGGGGTGCAATGGGGGATGAGATGTTATTTGTTAAATATGGTAAATGTGAATTGTGGGTAACAAGAAGGTGGTTAGAGCTCCTTAATGATTATGATATGAGTGTGCATAATCACCCAGTTAAGTCTAATGTTGTAGCTGATGCTCTAAGTTGGATGTCTATGGGTAGTGTTCTTAGGCATATTTATACGCCTAATTATCCAATAATGCCCATAAATAAAGATAATTCAGTGGGAAAATTCATTGAGTCTAGGTGTTTGAGTGTAGTTTCCTTTTATTTTACTAATGTAGGGCCGAATGTGCACGTTGGTTGTGTTTTTGCAAGTTTTTAATTTGATTGGAAAGTTTGGAGCTAAACCTAGAAATTGAGGGAAGAACACGACATGGAATGTGAAGGAGAAAAGTCAGTAAACGCAGCCAAAAGACCAAAAGTTCGCATGGCAGACTCGAGAACAAGGTTGTGGAAGCTAAAAAATGCAAAAAAGACACAAAGCTGAAAATTGTGCAAGGTCTGCGTCACGGACCTGTGCAAAAGATATACAAAATTGTCCAGTCAGCAATTTAGGCAAAACATTAAAAAAAAATAAGGTGTCTGCATTGGACTTGAGAACTTGATGCAAAAAAGTCGAATAACGAGATTTATATTATTATGCTATCTTAGACTTTAGATTTTTACATTCTGTTTTACACAACAACTACAGTAGGGATGACGGAGAACTCTTTTCCATAGTATTTTGGTTAGTTAATCTTTAGACTTTCGTTTTTGATGTTTTCCAATTCATTCATGATGTATTTCACGTTTAAGAGGCTAAGTCTCCATATTTTAGGTTGTAACCAAAGACAATGTGTAGTTCTTAACTTTGACAATCTATGAATGGTTTCTTTTGATTATTCCTATATTGGTTTTACCTATACTTCATAGCCTGATCAACTAGGGAGTAAATTAGTTGTTTAATCTGGATTAGAGAGATGTTGGAGTGGATAAAATATAATAGTATAGGGAGCTTGTTCAACACTAGGAAACTAGGTTGATTTGTGTAAGGGAGACCAATGCCAACTACCGTTACACCTCGCTTTGGTCATATGTGGGAATACAACTTTAATGCATTTTTATTGGTCTGTCTATCCCCGATCAATGATGTACTTAGCAATCAATAATAGTAGGCTGACAGAGGCATATAACCCTGTTCAGGTAAATTATACCCCATGAATCAATAATCATGAAACTAGACATAGATAGACATTGTTAAGACTGATAGAGTCGTAAAGGATACAACCCTGGAATTGCCTGTCCATTGATACCTTGTCCTAAAAGTTAGATTACTTTATTAGAGATTTGTTCTTTACAATTTATTTTACTTAAACACAAAACTCTTTTTACTAAAAGCACTATAAACGTGATAACTGAGATATATTACTATTTACATTCAAATTCTTTAGGTTCGACAACCCGACTCTTTAATTAAGGCCACTATACTACTTGTGGGACTGTGTACACTTGCCTGTGCTAGAGAGCTATAAGTTTCTAGTGCCATTACTGGGATTTGACGCGAATTAATTGATTATCAAAGTTGTCTTCTTTTGTAGTGTTCCCTACACTTGATCTTAGTGGTGTTTTAGTATAGGTAATGACAAATAAGCTGGAAGATTAGGACTCTTATTTTCGTCAATCCAAGAGGAGAGCAGTGGTTTTATTCAAAACACCTCTAATTAAACTCATAGAGTAGTAGGAGAAAGAGGATAACAAGTTGAATGTTGATCCTATTATAGAAAACATGGGAAACAACAACCCACCAAAACCACTAGCACTTACTGCTGATGCCCCATCGGCACTGAGGGTAGTCAGGCATGTAGAAATCCTGAGAACCACCAATCTCACTAGCTCTTCTGTCAAACCTGAGCGTAATGTCAGGTGGGAGCTCATATAGAATGTGGTCCAGTTATTACACTCTACTGGACAATTCACGGAAATTCTTCATGAAGATCCACAAGTTCATCTTCAGAATTTTCATGAGATTGCTTATACTTTCATTCCTACGGGTATGAATTGTGACTATATGAAGTTGACTTTGTTCCCTGTTTCACTATTGGGGGAAGCCCGGAGGTGGTTGCAGATTGAGCTACCAAACTCTATAGAATCCTTGGATGATATGGCTCGTAAGTTTCTCACTCGGTTATTCTCCTTTGGCAAGAAAGCCAAACTTAGAAGTGAGATCTTGAGTTTCAAGGAGAGGCCTGGGAGGATCTATATCATTCACCAAAAAGGTTCAAAGCTCTATTATTCAATTGCCCACATCATTGTCAAGCTAACGAGGTACTGGTCCATACCTTCATTGAAAGGTTGGAACCCAATACCAAGATTCTTCTTGATTCAGCTTTAGGAGGTCATGCATTGGAGAAGACATATGATGAAATGTTTGCTCTTCTCAGCAGAATTGCTCAGGGAATCCCAGAATAGAATGGATGATCGAGTCGAATGATAGTTCAGAAGTAGACCATGGTATTAGAAATTAATGCAACAATGAGCTTGCGGACTCAAACGATGACTATGCAGGAATGATGACCACTAACATTAACAATTTGCTTTGGGTCTGCAACAGCAAGCACTAGTAGCAATGGGTCAAAAACAAGCCTTGTTAATATAGTACAACAGCAGCAACAACCTTGTTGGTGTGATGTTTATGGTGGAGGAGACCGCATGGTTGAATCATGCAGACTAAGCTAGAGGTAGTAAACTTTGTGGAAAATGCTAACAGAGGGGACTATCAAGGATTTAGGAACACATATAACCTGAATTGGAGGAACAACCCAAACTTCTCTTGGGTGGCATTTAGCAGAATCATAGACTACCTCACCAAAGACCACAAGGTGGAAAAGCATATTAGAATCAGCTAGCCTAGCAGCCTATACGACGAGCCAATCCAAACACCATGACGAACACTGAGGTGTTAAGAAAGATCTTGGCAAACCAAAACAGGTAACAAGAGGAGATTTAGAGGCACAAGCAAGATCTGTAGAACTTAGTAAAGTAGTTGGGACAGTTGGCCAGCTTAGTAAATTCCAAAAATCAAGGGGGCCTACCTGGCAACACTGATCCTAACCAAAAGTAGGTCAATGAAATTAGCACAAGAAGTAGAAGTCCTTTAACTGAATTGGTCCCCAAGAAGAAAAAGGGGATGCTATAAAGAAAAATGAGATTGGAAATCCCAGCCCAAGCACTAAAGAGGCAACTCCATTGCCAAAACCTCCTCCTCCAGTCCCACAAAAGATCAAGAAGAAGAAAGACGATGATTACACTCAGAAATTCATCGAGCAGCAAGAACAGGTATAGATTAACTTACCATTGATTGATGTTTTCCAAGGAATCCTGAAATAAAGCCAAATATGTCAAGGACATTTTTCTAACAAAATGAAGTGGGCTGAGTATGAGACTATAGCATTGAAAAAGGCTTGTAGCTCCTAAATTCTTAATAAACCACACTTCACTGTGAAGTTAAAAGATCCAGAATCATCACTGTGCAAGTAACTATCGGGAGTCATATAAATAGTAGGGTCTTGTGTGATATTGGAATGTGCATAAACCTCATGCCTATTTCTTTGTTCTTGAAGTTAGGGCTTGGAAGGCTGAAGCCAACCACCATTGTGTTACAACTGGTAGATCGATCCGTGGCTAGTCCCAATGGAGTTATTAAGGATGTCTTAATCCAAGTGGGGTCTCTCATTTTCCCCACGGACTTCATCATTCAAGATTTTGAGTCAGACACTGAGGTCCCATTCATACTCTAGCACCCATTCTTAGCTACAGGAGGGGCATTGATCGATGTTAGAGCAGGAAGGCTCACCATGAGAGCCCACGATAAGGTGGAAATGTTTGATGTGTACAAGGCTATGAAGCTACCTATTGTGTATGAAGATTTGGCAGCTATCACAGTGATAGACACTGCAGTTGTTATGAGCTAGGTTGAGATTAATGATCCACTAGCTAAGGTGTTGTTGAATCAAGGGCTAGTGGATGATGTTGAAGCCTGACAAATTGAGAAGGTGCTAAATACTCACAATGTGAGTGTGCTAAAAAAGATAAATGACTTGTTAAACAGGGTGTTGGGACCACTATCAAAACCTTCAGATGAGAAAGATCCTTAGTTGGAGTTAAAGTAGTTACCATCACATCTCAGGTATGAATTCCTAGGTGAAAATAATATATTACATATACTCTTATCTTGATCATTGACTGCAGCCCAGGTAGAGGTTGTTGTTGCAGTGCTAAAGAAATGAAAAATAGTAATGGGGTGGCAGATGTCTGACATCTATGCCATCAGCCTATCCCTATGCATGCATAGAATATTCATGGAAGAGCGTCACAAGCCAGTGGCCCACCCGCATAAGAGGTTGAATCCAATCATGAAGAAGGTAGTGTAGAAAGAGGTTATAAAGTAGTTGGATGCAGGGATCATCTTCCCCATATCAAACGGTAAATGTGTAAGCCCTATACAATATGTCCCTAAGAAGGGAAAGATGACAGTTGTCACCAATAAGAAGAATAAGCTGATTCCAACTAGAACGGTGAAGGGGTGGCAAATCTGCATGGACTACAGAAAATTGGATGATACCACAAGTAAAGAATATTACTCGAGCCTTTTATAGATCAGATGCTAGACATACTTGCTTAACATGAGTACTATTGCTTCCTAGATGGATACTCATGGTACAACCAGATAACTATTGCACCTGAATACCTAGAAATGACAAGCTTCACATGTCCATATGGGATATATACCTTCAAACTATGCCCTTTAGTTTGTGCAATGCACTAGCCACCATCCAAAGATGCATGATAGCTATCTTCCATGAAAAGGTGGAGAACTTTGTGGAGGTTCTCATGGATGACTTCTCTATTTTCTGTGAATCTTTTGGGAGCTACTTGCAGAATTTAGACAGAGTACTAGAACGATGCGAGGAGACTAACCTAATTCTTAATTGGGAGAAATGTCACTTCCTAGTTTAGGAAGGAATATTCTTAGGACACAAAGTGTCAAAGAAGGGGTTGGAGTTAGACAAAGCAAAGATCAAGGTGATCAACAAGCTACCACCATATTTCAGTCATGGGAGTCTAAAGTTTTCTGGGACATGCGGGTTTCTACAGCAAGTTTATTAAAGACTTCTCAAAGATCAAAAAGTTGTTGTGTGCCCTGTTAGAGAAAGAGGCATCATTTCACTATGATGAATCTTGTTTGCAGGCATTCAAAATGTTAAAAAAGATGTTGGTGGAGGCTCCGATCTTGTTGGCACCTGAATGGGGTCTCCCATTTGAGCTAATGTCTGATGCCAGTGATATAGTTATGGGTGTAGTATTGGGGCAGTGTACAGATAGAGTTTTCCATTCCATATACTATACTAGCAAGACCTTGGATGCAGCATAGAGCAACTACACAGTTACTGAAAAGGAAATGCTAACATTGGTGTATGCATTTGATAAGTTCAGGGCCTATTTGGTGGGGACCTAAGTTGTCGTGTTCACAGACCATGCAACAGTAAATTACTTGATCAATAAAAAGGATGCCAAGTTGCATCTGATCAAATTGATCCTATTGCTCCAAGAGTTCGATATTAGGATCAAAGGTCATAGGGGGTGCGAGAACCAGGTTGTTGATCATCTATCCCGCTTGGAAACTGATGCTCACATGATCTTGGTATAATCTCATAGCAAGGAATTAATCATCACATCCCCTCTCCATAATTCATGTACTATTCCCCCTTCACTATACCTACTCATCTAGCTAAACTTATAGCTCCATGGATCTCATGAGCTCTCCCATACAATCACAAGCCTAACTTAGATCTATTCTATCACAACAAAAGAACTCTTTCCCTCTATTCAAGATCTACACTTCACCATTAATAGTATGAATACTTCAATACATCAACATGCACTTCCTTCTAGTTTGAATGTGTTTTATTACATTATGACACTACCTCTTTCCCTCTCTACACCCCATCTCATCGTGGTAATCATAGAGTACTTATCACCTTTCCATCAATCCTATCGCCATCGACTCCTCCCTTCACCAGTTCCTAAATAGCTACCTATCTCTAACTAGAAACCTAAATTAATCATCACTCTTACTATCTAGTCCCTTTCCTTCTATTATTATCCTTCAAACTCTAGAATGATTAAATTCTACTGAGGGCTTAAAAGACCTCACATCTCACTCTTAGGTGTTAGCACTAAACTCTTTCGAGACATAAGTTTCTCCCTCTCATGAGAAACTTTGGGGGCAACTTTTGAATAAGAAGGTCTGGGTATATCTAAAGCTAACTCAAGTGTACGATTCATATGAGAAGTAGCACACTCGTTCTGGTCAATCAACTTAGCACACTTGTTGGCTTCTCTCAAAATTAGCGTAGTCTCTCTACCATCTGGGTTACTTATTTCTGGGGATCTCATCGATATGAGTTTGGTAATCACCGACTCTATCACTTTATGAATGAGGCATAGTTGAAAGGATTAGAGTGACACATGAATCATCATATACTCCTTAGTAAGTAGCTCTATTGCATGATCCAGACTCTAAAAGAAGAGAAACTTTTGCTATTGTCCTATAGCCTCCCTATTATGGATGTGGTGTGCTTCAAACAACTAATGACTCTACTAGACACCGCTTCATAGACTCCCTAGGACACTTGAATTCGTGCTCTAATACTAAGTTTGTCATGCATTGGGAGGGTACCCTAGACGTAATTGACACTCAGATACTATTGCTAATCCCAAAGCAAACCACTTGTCCTTATCACATCCATTCAGTCATACAATCTACTATCAGCAGAAGACATCAATGGATATATGGGCACATCATCATCACTTCTCAAATATATATATGTATTTATATGCATATATATATATATATATATATATTCAAAAAAGGCTAGTAGGTAGAAGTAGCTCACAGTCTAACATCAATAATCAACTCTAGTCTATGAAGCCTCTATCACTATCAAGTGGTGCCAATGACAGACCCGCGACTACCTCAATCAAAATGAATCTAGTCACTCTAACTCTAAGGCAAGATGAAAATAAACATAAGGGATTCCTCCAAAGTAAGGGAGGCTCACCAAATTAGCTGTTACATCTCCAATTCTCAACAATGCGCCTACTGATGATCTCCATGTCATATATCTACATCATGAAATGATGCAGTTCAAGAGGGGGACGTCAGTACATGGAATGTACTTGTTTGTAAAATAGCTGACTGAAACTGAAAACATGTAGAATAATATAACAATGCCAATCAACTCAATATAGAAATTAATCAACATTCCAAATGTCTATCTAAAGAAAGAATAAAGAATAGACAAATGACCTATCACATCTGTCACCCTATACCATTACCTCAACATCAGAGTGCCAAGAGGAGATCCTATATGGGAATTTCTCGGACCTACACCCATCACCTATGAGCCAGTGATGGCACAACGAAATGATGTCATTGCGACATCCTCCTAATACCTTGTCGAGGTAGAAGGCATACATTATTGGATCCAAAATAGGATAATATTAAGTCCTCTTTTGGGACAGAGGAAACATCTGTTGCTTACGATCAATCCTCACCTATGATGGCCACATAGTTTTGAGTGCAAGTAGGGCTCACTCTTACCCTCTTCGGTACTCGATACTTCTCCCATAGACTAAACTTGCTCATAAGCAATAACATCCATCCATTCATCATTTATCATCTTTTCTCGAATCAGACTCACAAGGATTTTCACCCTTTCATCATGTAAAACATCTCAATTCGTAGCTTAAGACATGGAACAATCATTAGGAATAATAGAATAGACTAGTCGTTAGAGTTTATTTATGGAGACTCAAAGGACTACCAAGTTCTACCAACTCATCATCATTGTCATATCTTAATCTTAATCACAATCACAATCACAATTACATATCCAACCAAGGCTCTAGACTCAATCCTATCTTTATTCATGCAAGTTTCTAATAAAATGATAATCAGGGTTTGTTCAATATCTCATGAAAATATTTAATTAAAGAAATTAAGTTTATGACAATCATCACGGTATGAAAATACATGCAAAAAATATAATTTTCAAGAAAATATTCAAGAAATCATGCATATAGACTACAGAAAATTGAATGATACCACAAGGAAAGACTATTACCAGTGCCTTTTAAAGATCAGATACGGGACATACTTTCTTAGCATGATACTATTGCTTCCTGGATGGGTACTCAGGGCATAACCAGATAACTATTGCACTTGAAGGCCTAGAAATGACAACCTTCACATGTCCATATGGGGACATATACCTTCAAACACATGCCCTTTCGTTTCTACGATGCACCGGCCACCTTCCAAAGATGCATGATGGTTATATTCCATGACATGGTGGAGAACTTTGTGGAGGTTTTCATGGATGACTTCTCTATTTTCGGTGAATCTCTTGGGAGTTGCTTGCAGAATTTGGATAGAGTACTAAAACGATGTGAGGAGAGTAACCTCATTCTTAATTAGGAGAAATGTCACTTCCTAGTTTAGGAGGGAATACTCTTAGGCCACAAAGTGTCAAAGAAGGGGTTGGAGGTAGACAAAGTAAAGATCAAGGTGATCAACAAGCTACCACCACCGGTTTCAGTCATGGGAGTCCAGAGTTTTCTGGGACATATGGGTTTCTACCGCAGGTTTATTAAAGACTTCTCAAAGATCGCGAATCTGTTGTGTGCCCTATTAGAGAAACAAGTATCATTTCACTATGATGAATCTTATTTCCAGGCGGTCAAAATGTTAAAAAAGATGTTAGTGGAAGCTCCGATCTTGGTGGCACCTAATTGGTGTCTCCCATTTGAGCTAATGTGTGATGCCAGTGATATAGTTATGGGTGTAGTATTGGGGCAATGCAGAGACAGAGTTTTCCATTCTATATACTATGCCATCAAGACCTTGGATGCAGCATAGAGCAACTACACAGTTAGTGAAAAGGGAATGCTAGCATTGGTGTATGCATTTGATAAATTCAGGGCCTATTTGGTGGGGACCTATGTTGTGGTATTCATGGACCATGCAACAGTAAATTACTTGTTCAACAAAAAGGATGTCAAGATACGTCTGATTAGATTGATCCTATTGATCTAAGAGTTCGACATTGATATCAAGGGTCATAGAGGGTGCGAAAACCAGGTTGTTGATCATTTATCCCGCCTAGAAACTGATGCTCACATGATCTTGCTATAATCTCATAGCGAGGAATTAATCATCACATCCCCTCTCTACAATTCATGTACTACTCCCCCTTTACTATACCTACTCATGTAGCTAAACTTATAGCTCCATGGATCTCATGAACTCTCCCATGCAATCACAAGCCTAACCTAGATCTATTCGATCACATTAAAAGCACTATTTCCCTTTGTTAAAGATCTACACTTTACCCTTAATAGTATGAATACTACAATACATCAACATGCACTTCCTTCTAGTTTGAACATGTTCTACCATATTCTGACACTACCTCTCTCCCTCTCTACACCTCATCTCATCTTTGTAATCATAGAGTACTTATCACCTTTCCATCAATCCTATGGCCATCGACTTCTTCCTTCACCAGTTCCTAAATAATTACCTATATCTAACTAGAAACCTAAATTAATCATCACTCTTGCTATCTTGTCCCTTTCCTTCTATTATCATCCTTCTAACTTTGGAATAATTAAATTCTACTCAGGGCTTAAAAGACATCATATCTCACTCTTACGTGTTAGCACTAAACTCTTTGGAGACATAAGTTTCTCCCTCTCATGAGAAACCTTGGGGGCAACTTTTGAATAAGAAGGTCTGGGTATATCTAGAGCTAACTCAAGTGTGCAATTTATATGAGAAGTAGTACACTATGTCTAGTCAATCAACTTAGCACGCTATTTGGCTTCTCTCAAACTTAGTACAGTCTCTCTACCATCCGGGTTACTTATTTCTGGGGATCTCATTGATATGAGTTTGATCATCACCAACTCTACCACTTTATGAATAAGGCATAGTCGAAAGGATTATAGTAACAGACAAATCATCATATACTCCTTAGTAAGTAGCTCTATTGCATGTTCTAGACTCTAAAAGAAGAGAAACATTTCCTAATGTCCCATAGCCTCCCTATTATGGATGTGGTGTGCTTCACACCAATAGTGACTCTACTAGATACGGCTTCATAGACTCCCTAGGACACTTGAATTCATGCTCTGATAACAAGTTTGTCATACCTCAGGAGGGTACCCTAGACATAATTGGCACTCAGAGGCTATTGCTAGTGCCCAAGCAAAACACTTGGCCTCATCACATTCATTTAGTCATACAATCTACTATCAGCAGAATATATAAATGGATATATGGTCAAATTATCATCACTTCTCAAATATATATATATATATATATATATATATATATTAAAAAAAAGTTAGTAGGGAGAACTAGCTCACAGTCTTACATCAACAATCGACTCTAGTCTATGAAGCCTCTATCACTATCAAGTGGTGCTAGTGACAGACCCATGGCTACCTAAATCAAAATGAAGCTAGTCACTCTAACTCTAAGGCAAGATGAAAATAAATATAAGGGATTCCTCGAAAGTAAGAGAGGCTCACTAAATTAGTTGTTACATCTCCAATCCTCAATAGTGCGCCTGCTGATGATCTCCAGGTCATGTATCTATATCATGAAATTATGCAGTCCAAGAGGGGGACGTTAGTACGTGGAATGTACTTGTATGTAAAATATCTGAGTGAAACTGAAAACATGTTGAATAATATAACAATGCTAATCAACTTAATATAGCAAGCAATCAACATGCACATGTCTATCTAAAGAAAGAATAAAGAATAAACAAATGATCTATCATATTCGTCACCCTATACCATTACCTCAACATCAAAGTGCTATCAATAGGAAATCATATATGGGAATTTCTCAGACCTACACCTATCACCTATGAGCCAGTGATGGAACTACAAAATGATGTCATTATGGCATCCTCCCAATACATTGTCGGGGTAGAAAACATACATTATTGGATCCAAAATAGAGATAATATTAAGGCCTATTTTGGGACTGAGGAAACATCTATTGCTTATGATCAATCCTCACCTATGCAGGCCACATAGTTATGAGTGCGAGTAGGACTCGCTCTTACACTCTTTGATACTCGATACTTCTCCCATAGAATAAACTTGCTCATAGGCACTAACATCCATCCAATCATCATTTATCATCTTTTCTCGAATCAGCCTCACAAGGATTTTCACCCTCTCATAGTGTAAAACATCTTAATCAGTAGCTCAAGACTTAGAACAATTATTAGGAATAATAGAATAGACTAGTCGTTAGAGTTTATTTATGGAGACTCAAAGGACTATCAAGTTCTACCAACTCATCATCATTGTCACATCTTAATATCAATCACAATCACAATCATAATTACATTCCCGACGAAGGCTCTAGACTCAATCCTATCTTTATTCATGCAAGTTTTTAATAAAATGATAAGTAGGGTTTGTTCAATATCTCATGAAAATATTCAATTAAAGAAAACAAGCTTATGATGATCATCAAGGTTTGAAAATACATGTAAATAATATAATTTTCAAAAAAAAATTCAAGAAATCATGCATCTGGACTCAAAAACCTTCAATTTACCATCTAGACCACCTATGGAGCACATGGGTGAACAATCTCATATTTTAGTTTAGCCTTGCATACTAGGATTTTGAACAATCCTCAATTTTCCTACACGAATTGTCCCTGTACTCGAAACCCTTCTCTCTTCTTCATCTCCTTCTCTCAGAATTTAATTTAGACCTAAGAAAAAATAGGGTTATAAAACCCTTTCAAATGTATATAGGCTTAAATACTCATTTTGGGACTTAAGAATATATTAGGAAGGACGAAAATGTCCTTTCTGAAGTCAAAAGAAAATTTGAAGTTTCTTTGACACTGGTGCGCCATGCGCACAAGTTGATTTTTGTGATTTTTCATGAAAATTAGTTCTACTAAAATTTTAGAGGAAAAAACCAAGTGTAATCCGTATCTAAGGCTATTGCAGCCTGGATCTGGAAACCTCACTATTTTGGCTTCCTTTGGAAAAAATAATTCGCACTTTTTTGCATAAAGTCTAGTCGAGACTATTTTTCGGGCTTGATTTTCTGCGCTAATCGAAAATTTGATCTTGAGTTTTCTATCGGATCTTTGGAAGACATGTTATGTGCATAATACCTTTGGGGGCATTTTGGTAAATTTTCATGAAGTGTTACAGTTTGTAATGACCAAATGACGATAAGAAGGGAAGATATGTATATAAAGATGAAAGGAATAAATATATGTGTTTGAATCATGTAAAACACCTTTGGTATTGCAAGGGAATTGTTGGGCTCTTATGTTGTTATATTCTTGTGAATTGTTTATGACTTGTTGGATTCTTAAGATAAGGTTTATGCTCTTGTCAATTGTGAAAGCCTGCTAGGAGGGGTTATGAACAATGTCACAAGCTTTACCCTCTAGTGCAAGGCCAAGTCCTACATGTAGGGGTTATGAGATATGTTATATACCTTACTCTCATGTACGGATGCAATCTACTCCTTATGAGGTTATGCTACTCCCTATGAGGTTATGTTACTATTTATGAGGTTACGCTACTCCCTATGAGTTATGTTACTCTTTATGAGGTTATGCTACTCCTTATAAGGTTATGCTACTCCCTATGAGGTTATGTTAGAATTTATGAGGTTATGCTACTCCCTATGATGGTATGTTAAACTTTATGAGGTTATGCTACTCTCTATGAGGTTATGTTACTCTTTATGAGGTTATCCTACTCCCTATGAGGTTATGTTACTCCTTATGAGGTTATGAAGATCTACTCCTTACCCTCGTGTATGATTTGAGGTTATGATCTCATGTTATATCTCTCACCCTCTAGTATATGGTAATTGTATAATCTAATTATGTTATCCTAATAGGTTAAGGAAGCTATGAAAGAATGGATATTTTCAAGCATGTTTTACTACAAGCATTGTCCATGCATGCAATATTGTTATGTTATGCCTACTACCTATGTTATGAACCTTGATTATATTGACTATCTCTTGTTGCATTGCATCCCACATACTTAGTACATTCCAATGTACTAACGCATACTCTATGCCTACATGATATGACCATATAGGCACTGGAGCCCATGAGCATCCCTACCCACGTGGCTAGTATGGTTTCACTCAAGCTTATTGGTGAGTCCTCAATTCTGGGGCCATTGGTCTATGTTTCTTATGTTATGTATTGATTATTTCTTCTTTATTGCTATTTTAACTTATGAGGGTAAGTCTAGTTGCTTTGTCTTGGCCCCCGCTAAGCATCTATGTTTAGAGGTGTTGTTGGACAAGTTATGTATTACATTTAAGCTTTGACGCATCTATGTTATTTATGTATTAAACTCTCTCTTTCTCCCTTAGTCCCATTTCCCCTTGTTCATGTTTCTTATGATGTTTTATATTGCTTTTGTGACCAAGAATATGTAATGATATGCTATAAGACTTGTTTTGGGTTCCTTAGGGTTTCCCATATGCGGGTCACATCTAGGCCCTAAGTTTTAAATGTATTAAGTATGTGGGGTGTATTGATACAAAGATGTAAGCCAACATAATCAAAATGCATAAGATTTAGACAATAGGTATAATCTCAATATTCCATGCGTAACAATGCTTGTAATATAACATGCATGTGGAAAATTCAACTTGCATAATATACCATACATATGTGGTAGGAGACCTTAACAGACTTAGAACAAGAAACTATAACTTGGAATCAAAGGCATGACACCACCTCGGTACAAGTGACCGAGCATGACATGCTCGGCAAAGTGTGCTCTACTTGCCATGGCAAACCAAACATGATAAACATGAAAACTAGATGGATCCACAAGTATAGAAAGGATAATATATAATCCTATGGTGGCACATAGTTTAGAGACTAAAGACTTTATATAAGGAACCCTTGGGTCGAGCCCCCATCTTAAGCCTCAATCTGTGCTAAGTCTAATCTCACAGAATACTTGAAATAATCAGAACTTTAATAACTTGTAAGAAACATGATAAAATGACATGAGTATCTCTTAAACATGCTTGACCTCTACTAGTGAGCCTAACTTGAACATGAGAGTAGATAATAATCATGCATAATATGAAGACTGGATTACCAAAAATTAACAAAAATTATCTTTCGTTATGGGTCTTCTACAATCTAGGTTATACCAACTTCCCACTCATATTTCACCATGATCGATAATATGAAGTTGAATTTTCAAAATCACGCATGAATTTTGAGATATATGGGAATTATGATTATGGGGATTATCAAAGCACATGTGGAGCATTTCAATATCTCCTCCTTAGGAATATTTGTCCTCGGATGTCAAAGAAAAAAATGGAAGAGAAGTAATTATGTAGTTCTCAGCCAAACATGCAATAAATGTAATCAAACATCATTCTCAAAAAGTCATAACATGAATATCAAAAATCACTATAAACTTATTACCATGAACGTAAATGTATGCAAAATGGCATGAGCTGGAACTTAAGACTTGAATTTAAAGATGGGACACAATTTATTACCTTCTGCTTGAGTAGAGTAGAAGAGGTATGGGTATCTCTTTTTCATGTCAGCGTCGGTTTCCCATGTGGATCTTTCAACTTATTGATTGCTCCAAAGGACCTTGATGAATGTTACATCTTTGTTCCTCAACCTTTTCAGTTTACTATCTAATATTTCCATTAGGACCTCCTCATAGGTCAAATTATCCTCCAAAACACCCACAACTTCTAAGGGCACTATGGCACTTTGGTCACCAACATAGTTACTAAACATAAACACATGGAAGACTTGATAAACCATATCCATCTCCATAGGAAACTCCAATTCATATGCAACCTTACCAACTCTCTGCAAAATTCTATAAGGTCCTACAAATCGTGGGCTCAATTTACCTTTCTTGCCAAACCGGACTACACACTTCATGGGTGAGACCTTCAAGTAAACCAAATCACTAACTTTAAACTCATGATCTATTCTTCTCACATTGAATATGACTTTTTCCTACTTTTAGTCGTCTTCCACCTTTGCCTTATCAACCTCACCTTCTCCAAAGTTTCCATAACCAAATTCGAGCCTAACAAGGCCATCTCCCCCACATCATACCACCCAATGGGTGATCTAAAACATCTCCCATACAAAGCTTCAAAAGGAGCCATTCCAATACTAAAGTGGTAGATATTATTGTAAGGCAATTCAATAAGTGGAAGGTGTTCATTCCAATTACCTTTAAATTCCAAACACAAACCCTAAGCATATCCTTGGGAGTTTTATTAGTCCTTTCAGCTTGTCCATCCATTTGAGGATGAAAAGTCGTGCTAAGATTGACCTTAGTACCAGATCCCTTTGAAATAACCACCAAAAATATAAAGTTAATTGAGCACCATGATCCGAAATGATAGACAAAGGCACCCCATGCAATCTAACCAACCAATGAATATATAATTTGGCATATTCTTCAACACTATAAGTTGTCTTAATAGGTAGAAAGTGAGTTGACTTTGTCACCCTATCAACAATAACCCAAATAGAATCAAAGAATTTCCTAGTCTTGCGCAAACCAACCACAAAATCCATATTGATCAATTCCCACTTCCAAGTAGGGATTTTAATTTCTTGGACTATGCCACCTGACCTTTGGTTTTCGGTTTTCACTTATTGGCAATTGTCACATCTAACTGCAAACTTGGCAATATCTCTCTTCATACCACCCTACTAATACACCTCTTTCAAATCTCTATACATTTTGTGGAATCGGGGTGAATAGAATAGGATGAATTATGAGCCTCTCTCTAAAATAAGTATCTCATGTCATCAACATTTGACACACATAATCTACCATGGTACCTAAGGTACCATCGCCGCCTTGGGAGAAAATGTCCACTTTACCATCTTTTACCGAGGCCTTCGACTTCAGTAAGGTGGGTCCAAGGTCTTATTTCAACTTGACTTCCTTAATCAAAGAAGATTTAAAACCATCAACAATAACTACACCACTATTTTCAACTTCATTCAACCTAACCCCTAACCTAGCCAGCTGGTGAACCTCTGTAGCCACCTACTTGCTATCAACATCCATATGAGCTCAGCTACCCATGGACTCTCTTCTTAGAGCATCTGCCACAACATTAACTTTTCTAGGACGATACACACATATGTCATAATTCTTAAGGAGTTATAACCACACTCTTTGATTCAAGTTAAGATCTTTTTGTGTGAACACATATTGGAGAATCTTGTAGTAGGTAAACACATCAACATCAACACCATACAAATAATGATGCCAAATTTTTAAATCAAGCACTATGACCATCAACTCAAAATCATGGGTAGGGTAATTTGTCTCATGCACCTTAAGTTGCCTAGAGGCATATGTTATAACCTTGCCAGTTTGGATCAATAGACACCCCAAACCAATCCTTGAAGCATCATAATAAACCATAAACTCTTCAGGTAAGGCCACAATAGGAGCGAAAATAAGCTTGCCTTTCAAGGTTTGAAAACTCTTTTCACATTCATCAGTCCAAACAAATTTTACCTTCTTTTGGGTCAACTTAGTCATAGGGGAAGCAATAGAAGAGAATCCATTCACAAACTTTTGGTAATAACCCCCTAAACCCAAGAAACTCCTAATATCTGTCAGATTCAAGGGCCTAATCTAATTTCTTATCATCTTTGTGTTCTTAGGATCCACCTTTATGCTATCACACAATACCACATGCCCTAGAAATGCAACCTCTTTTAACAAAAATTCATATTTCACGTATTTATCAAACAACCGCTCATTCCTCAAAATCACCACCCTCAAATGATTTACATAATCCTCTTCACTCCATAATTAAATCAATATTATCAATAAAAACCACCACAAACATATCAAGCTAAGATTTAAAGACTCTATTAATGACATCCATAAATATAGCTGGTGCATCAGTCAAGCCAAACGATATCACCACAAATTCAAAATGTCTATACCTAATCTGAAAAGCCATCTTGGGTATATCATACTCTCTCACTCTCACTTGGTGGTGTTTGGAATGAAGATCAATCCTAGAAAAGTGACTAGCTTCTAGTAGTTGATCAAATAGGTCATCCATCCTTGATAGATGGTACTTGTTCTTTATAGTGACCCTATTAAGTTGTCAATAATCAAGCTCATTCTAAGGGAACCATCCTTCTTCTTTACAGATAACACTGGTACACCCCAAGGTGACTTGCTAGGCCTTATAAAACTCTTTCCTAATAAATACCTCAATTGATCCTTCAACTCATTTAATTTTGCCAGGGCATATGGTAAGGGGGAATATAAATGGGTTGAGTATCGGGAAGGAGGTCTATACAAAAGTCTATTTCCCATTTGGGAGGAATGCCGAGAAGCTTATCGTGAAAGACATTAAGAAACTTATTAACCACCGAAACTGACTCAACGGGAAGGACTTTAGACTCAACATCCCTAACCCTTACAAGATGGTAAATGCAACCCTTAGAAATCAATTTTCGAGCTTTAAGACAAGAAAAGAATATACCCTTAACTACCATATTACAACATTCCCACTCTAGGACAGACTCATTTGGGAATTCGAATCTCACTCTATGGGTCCTACAATTAATGGAAGCATAACATTCATGTAACCAATCCATCTCAAGAATGATATCAAAATCCACAATGTCAAGTATAACAAAAGCACAAGGTAAGACTTTATGCAATATAGACACGGATACTTTCCATAGACTCTTTTATAACAATGGACTTACCAATGAGGGTAGACACTTCATAAAGTTAACATAACAATTTGAGACACACATGAAGATTTTTGGCAACAGAAGGTGTAATGAAAGAAAGAGTACCCGAATCTATCAATGAATACATATCATAATAAAAAAACCATTAACATATCTATAATAAAGTCGGGCACCTCATCCACTCCTTCCTCCTTGGGAGGCCATAGAACCTATTTTGCCTTGGAACTCCCTCCCTTCTTAGCCTTCCTTTTACCTTTGACACGCATTATCACCTTGACCTTGAGTACAACCATCTCTACCATTGTGTTGAGCATGTGGATAATCTACAACCTTGTGACCCACTTCACCACAACCAATGCAAGCATTGGGATATTTCAAACATGGACCACCATGGTTTCTCTAACACTTTTGGAACTTAGGATGGGCCATCCTATCATTTCCACCATGGAATCTTAGGTTAGACACCTCATCATTAGCAAAACTCCTGTTAGGATCATTAGAGGACCCTTGACCTAGGAACTTGTGACCTTGCTAAAACTGGCCAACCTTGGC
The DNA here is from genome assembly GCA_025642045.1 of Solanum sejunctum. Classification (NCBI taxonomy): domain Eukaryota; kingdom Viridiplantae; phylum Streptophyta; class Magnoliopsida; order Solanales; family Solanaceae; genus Solanum; species Solanum sejunctum. The sequence continues at coordinate 6,040 of JAOTQJ010167039.1, read as the reverse complement.
TCCTTGGAAGCTACCCTCAAACCGAGCCCTCTTAGTCTCCACACTTCTCCTCTTTCTAAGTTTCTCCACCTCAAGTTGGTTGGCACTGAGACAAGTCCATATCCTCACAAGCATGGCATTATGACCCTCTTCATTTACCAAGTTGAACACTCCCAACACAAACTTGTTCATCCTTGATCTAGGTTTAGCAACTAATTGAGTAGCATACTTGGAGAGTTTATTAAACATGAGGCAATGCTCCGTCACACTCATGAAACCTTGCTTAAGATTCATGAACTCCAACATCTTAGCCTCTATCAACTCAATAGGGAAGAAGCAGTTGAGGAAGGCAACTTTGAACTCTTCCTAAGTAATAATATTATAATTTCCCTTCTCCGGCTTCTATTGTGCAAACCAAATTTGAGCACACCTTTGAGTTGGTAAGCTGCCAAATCTGCCTTTTCCTCAAAATTTACCCCCATGATGGTTAGCAACTTATACATCTCATCGATGATTTCTTGGGATCTTCCTCCGCCTTGGACCTATTAAACTCCAAAGCGTTCATTCTTATAAAATCCCTCACCCTTGATGCCGGATTAGGAGCATGAGAATCTTGGTCCCTATTATTCAATTGGTTGGTTATAGCATGGGACAAGATTATGATGGCATCCCAAAACTCATCTTAGGCTAACCCTACATCTTGAGGAGCTTGAAGAGTGGGAGAGGCCGGTTGCTCCTCGGATGTATGGGCTCTCCTTAGTCTTCCTCTTGGTATCGACATGATCTAGAAGATTAAAGAGCATTCATTAGGGAAAAAGTCTAATATTTACATCTAAAGCACGATATAGACTATGAGAAGTGAAACATTTCCTAAAACACCTCATAGCCTCCTATTCACAATTGTGGCGCGCTTCACAACCATAAATATGACTCTAATCGGTGCAGTGTATTGGATTTATGAAGACCATTACCAACCTAGTACTTTGATACCAAGCTCATCACAACCTAAGCTTAGGGCCTAGACGAGACATGGCAAATAAGAAGTCCAAAAATAACCCAAACAAGGCTCTTGATTGTAACATACACACATCCTTGGCTGTGGATAAAAAAATAAAAAATAGTAAGAGTCGGTAATTAAAAAGGAAAAGCAGAGCTAAGGAAAGTCTTTGATGACCATTAAAGCATAAGCAGAGTCAAGCTCATAACATATATAATAAAATATCCATCACCACCTCTACATTAGAATAAAGCGAGGGCCAAGACACTCCCTGGGCTCACTATCATTAATAATAAGTATTCAACATAAAGAACGAGTCTCCATAACATGAAATAAGTAGATCTTGTCCTCAGAATTGAGGACTCACTAAATCTTTCCTCAAGAATCAAACTAGCCACATAGAGGAGGAGGATCAAAAGGAGCTCCAATTCCTATATGGTTATATCATGTAAGTATAGAGTAGGTGTTAGCACGATGAATGTACTAAGTATGCAAGATGGAATGCAACAAAGATATAAGTCAACATATTTAAAACTCATAAGATGTAGACAATAGGTACAATCTCAATATGTTATATATGAACAATGCTTGTAATAAAAATGCATGTGAAACATTCAACGTGCATAATATACCATATACATGTGGAAAGAGACCTTAAACGACATAGACCAAGCAGCTACAACTTGGAATCCAAGGCATGATACACCCTTGGTACAGGTGATCGGGCATGACACCCTTCGACGAAACATAGTCGACTTGCCAAGGCAAACAAAACATGATAAACATTAAAACTAGATGAATCCACTAGTATAAGAAGGGTAATATATAATCCTATGGTGTCACATAGTTTATAGACTAAAAATTTTATATACGGACCCCTTGGGTCGAGCTCCCAACCTAAGCCTCAATAGGTGCTAAATCTAATCACACAAAATGCTTGAAATAATCATAACTTTAATAAATTGCAAGAAATATGATAACATGACATGAGTAGCTCTTGAACATGCTTGACCTCTACTAATAAGAGTAACTTGAACATGAGAGTAGATAATGATCATGCATGAACCCTTGCTTTGACATGAATGGCTCACAAGAGGTAAAAATCTTGAAATAGGGCTTAACTTGTCACTTGTAAAATTATAGATACTTTTCATGAAACAAATACATGCTTGAAAGCCATTAACCATCATGAAGTATCTTGACTTATAAATCCTGTAATAGTTCATCAACAACTTGAAAATTTTTGTCATGTAATTTCATCAAACATATGGTGGGTTCATGAGACTTGTTCAAAATCATGCAACTCAAAAGTATAACAAGATAAGAAAAATCAATTCAAAGTCAACGCAACAACATTATAATAAAACCCCAAATTGGGTATCATGAAATCCATCTTAAAAGTTCATCATAGTTCATAGTTTTCATAATTCGAATCATACATAATCTCAGTAGATATAAATCTACTAATGGAATAAAATTAAAATAGATATTCATGCATAATCTCAATACTTGATTAAACCTGCCAATATAATTTATGCTCATATTTAATAATAACAGATACCCAAAAGTAATACAACTTGAAGTCATGCAAATTTTCATAAAAGAGAGGGTTGGGCTCCATCGGTGAAAGGACCCATGGATGAAGACCCATATACCGCAACCTTGGATTTTCTTAAGATGAGCTTAAAGGAAACTTGAACCTTTGATTCGGTCCTTGAGTTCAAAAATTGGAGCTTGAAATCCTTGAATTTGAACGAGAGATTTGATAAATCTTGGAGAGGTTTTAGAAAAGGTTTTGTGAGTTATAGAGTTATAAAATGGCTAAGCATGAGAGATTTCAAGTTTAAATTGGTATGGGGCTATTATACCAATGCCCTTGGAAGAATTAAGAAAACTAGAGAAAATATAACATTGGTCTGTGCCCCAGCTGCGACGGTAACCAGACGAGGAGCAACATTTGCACTAGTCCTCGCCCCAGGTGCGTCGCGACATGGATGCGGACAGACACTAGATGATGAAAAATTAGTGAAAATTATTTTTCGCTATGGGTTTTTTAAAATCGAGGTTATACTCATTTCCCACTCAATTTTGCCCCTTGATCGAGAATATGAAGTCGAATTTTCAAAATCATGCACGGATTTTGAGATATATGAAAATTATGATTATAGGGCTTTCTGAAGAACATGTGGGGAATTTCAGTAAAAACACATCATTAATAATATAGTGATAATGTTAAAAGTAAAAAACACACCAACATAAAATATTGTTTTAAAAGATTGTAAAACTCATAAATTGAATCTAATGATGAAAAATTCAAGGGGAAATGAGAAGAAAAAAGATAAAAAGATTATTGGGGATGTAATAAGAATCAAATAATTTTTTTGTTTGTTATATAAAAACACGGTGAGTGATAATTCTTCATTGTATAATAGAGTATCCGCGTGATAAATTCCAAAAAGATGAAATACAATCATATATGATACATCTCATTATTTAACCATCAGTCATCATATTTTTTTATAATATCCCAAAATATCAAAAATTTATCACTTTTTTTAAATAATTAAAAATTAGGTGAAACCCATTGTTAAATACTAAGAAACAAAAAACTGACATGATCCAAAAAGTAACCCAAATCCATAAAGACAAATAAAAAAAACTGAAGACTAAATAAAAGCATAAAAGATAAAGAAAACAAAACAAATAGAAATTTCTACAGGAAAAAGAATTTCATCTTCATCAACATCAGCCAGCTATTCCAATTGCCTTACTAGTTAGCCGAATAATCGAAGAAAGGGAAAGAGGCTTGTGTGGAGACTTCTTCAGGTACAACCTACTCCGACTAACACCAGTTTTTCTGTAAGACAAAAATCTGAAAATTGTACAGTGTTCCATTGTGAAAGTCTTACATAACGTTTCCGTGTTTTGTGCGGGTAGATCTCAATGAGCTAATACCACCACATCAACACCTGAATCTGAAAGGTCATAACCACAATTTGAAATAAAATTAGTACCAAACTATAGATCTGTATCTGCATTCTTAAAATCAAATGCAATTTTAGTAGAATCTGTTCTTGATTGTTCTTATATGATTCCGAGTTATCTAGAATGTGCATGTCACTGGATATATCTTGTTTGCCTACTTTTATTCATTTTGCTAACCATAATTGTCCCCATGTACTTAAAAATTTCTCTTTTAAACCTTTCTTATTTGAATACTTAGTGTTGTTGTATGCACATTGCCTACTGCGGTAACTCTTGAATAGAATTAGATTGCATGATATCCATACTTGCAAAATTAAATATATAGTTAAAAAAAGTCAGCAAGCTTATTGCCTTTTTTGTATGTATGCTCAACCCTCACAATTTCATTTTAAGTAGCTCTTTTAATAGTTCTAGTTTCTACTACAATTAATATAGGTATCTCCCATACACCATCTAGCATCTTCATACTAATCAAAGTATTTTCCCTATCAGAAGTTGCATAAGATTATGCTCTACACAGTAGTAAATGCAACTAATGATTTCTTTGATCTCACTTCCAAAGTTGTGCAATGGGAAATTTTGTTAACTTCAATACACATCAAACTTCCTTGGTGATTTTTCACACAATAATCCATATCACTCGCCACCAATATTGGTCTACTAGACCCATCAAAATTACTTTTAAAAGAACCTTCTTCAACACATCTCCACCTTAACACTCTACAAGCCATGATAGGACTGTAGGCCTCTTGAAAGTAAACAATAAGAAGTCATGATTTAGGTACTACCATCAGCCATGGATACCTTACTTTGGTAATTAAATGTATATTCTTGTTTATCTCCATTTTCATTAAATTATTGGAAATTTTACCTCGATTTGAGAACATTCCTTCTCCTCCGTACTTGTCAAATTTCAACAGAAAACAAAAGCTATGACTGAAGATACTCTCCTATGTCGTCATAAGCATGCTTCACACTCCCTCGAAAAACAAGCCCCATCGTTGTATTTAGTTTTAACATATTTTTCTTCTTTTTATATTTTGTCTTTTTGTGTGTATAACAAATCTCACTAAGTAATGATTTAATGAGTTTTGCTAATCATTGAGTTATAGTCCCGATATGAAATTGATATATGAAAGTTAAAAAATTAGAAAAGTTTAGATGTGGTAAAATAAAATAATCAAACAAAAATTTAAAAAAGACATATATTAACAATGTAAAAAAAAAAAGCAGCAAATAAAGTATACATACATTCAAACTATTATACTGGTCAAATAAAATAAAATATAATTTTTTCAATCATTACCAAATATCATTATATGAGATCATAGAAGACATGAGCAAATTTAGATGTTCTATATACATGAAAGCCCCCCCCCCCCTCCAAAATCTCAATGTAGTCACTGTAAACTACTATCATGACCCAGAACTAGTGCCTAAATGTGACACAACGAATAGAAAAATCGAAGGGACCCCAAATATGCCTCTTAGCATATCTGTCACGACCCAACCCAGGGGCCCTGATTGGTGCCGATAGGGCACCGAGACATACACTATACCGAATTTTCATTCACGACAGCTAAGGAATTTCACAAAATTTCGACAGAGTTTCCTCTGTTTTTCTAACCAACCCCACCTGCAAATAGTGAACCCAACAGTACTAGACATTGCCATATGAACATATATATATATATATACAAAGGCAGGCCAACAAGGTCACCGCGGCTGCAGAACCACCCAACAAACACATCATATAAACGAGATCATTACCAACATAGTTTCCCACATCCACATATATCCGCAGACCTCTATATACAGAAAACGGACCGCAAGACGGGACAGGACCCCGTCATACTCTCGAATATATATATATATATATATATATATAAATGCAAAATACAAAAATACGTGTACAAGTATATACCGAACGGTCTGCTCCAGATGCAAGGGAGCACTTTAACGGTGGGCAGAAGTCCTAAGAAAACTGCCCTCTAACCTGTTTATCTGTACCTGCGGGCATGAACGCAGCCCCCGAAAGGAGGGGGTCAGTACGAAATACGTACCAAGTATGTAAAGCAG
>JAOTQJ010167029.1:0-19398 GCA_025642045.1 Solanum sejunctum | reverse complement strand
GTTAGGTACAATTGCAGAGGGCCTTCGTGGTAAGGTACTTCCTTAAATCGAAGAAGCTTAAGTTGGAGGACCAAATCATCAACTTTGAGCAACTGCCTGGTGACTTGATCAGTACCACATAGGAGTGGTTCAATAGATACTTGAGGAGTGCACTAGAACATAAGATTGCGGACAATGTCCTAGTGGAGAGTTTCTATCGAGCTTTGGATGAAAATAGCCAAGAATATATTGATGCCCTCTTAGGGGTTTATTTGTAGACCAACCATTCGAAGAAATTGCTGAGCAGCTGGACGTGGTGGCTAAATCAAACCATATTTGGAGGCCTAAGAAGAAACATCCAACTAATCACATGGGTACTGAGGGCGTAAGACCTGAGTAAGAAAAATTTAATGCGAATTTCATCAGGATGCTTGCCAAAAACATTGCCAATTTGGAGAGGCCAATGAAACAGATGCAATAAAAAGCTGCAGTAAGAGACATTTAGGAAAGTCACCACACCAAGCACGAGGGTTGTAAGGACAGTAGTAGGAGTAGCCGTTACGTGCCCTTCCATAATTGTAAAATAGGGCTGGGAATCCCAAAGTCGAGGATACTTGGCCAGTTGTTAAAAAGGGATGACACATAAGATGAGACCTTGAGGGAGATTAAGTTCGACATTGCCAGTATAAATTAGAAAGTTGAATATATTATTCTGTCACAATTAAGCATCTTGATCATTGGTTCATATATGTGTCCGCCAATTAAATCAGATTAAGAGAGACGTGATGGCTAGTACCCTAACTAAAATCTAAAGGACACTAATGGGTACAAGACGAAGACAAATGGTTATGAGGGAACGCCCCCAAACCTGCTACAGATATGGACAAGGGAGCATAGAAGCTTGAAGAAGTGTAAGTACTCAAGCCATCTATGTCGTGCCACAATAATAAATTAAGCGTTGATTGGGAGGTAACCCAAGGTGGACACTAGTGCTTAGGCACCCAAGTATGTTTTTTTTACCCCTATATGTTTTATTTTGGGATTTTGTGAATTCGAGACAATGCACATCTTTTTCAATGGGGTGTGGGTAGTTATGGGCCTTAGTGAAGTTTGAGTAGCTTTGGTTCATAACCACCCAATTTTTGATCCCGGGGTTTTCTTACCTATGTTCATTTTTTGTGGATATTTACTTTCCGTTGAACCAACATGTTTAGAATGTTTAGATAGTATTTATAGCATGTAGTACTAATACTTGTGGCATATATCAAGCTTTTGTATTTTGTTTGAAAAATGATACCCACCAAAAGTTTTGATTAGTAGTTAGATAGCAACCATGCATGTTTAGGTGTGTGACAATGTTTGTTCTGACAAGTGAGGATAAATTGAGATAAAAAGCATGATCAGAGAGTCTTTTGTTGATAATGTATGAAGTGTCATGTAAGTATGTGATCAATTTGCTAGATTCATATGTTTTATGCTAATTCAGAACTTACCCTGTTACTCTAGGTTAGATTGTATATTAATTGGATTAGGAAAGGGTCTTAGGCCATTGTTCTTAATAGTCCACTTAGCCTAAAAATGACTAACCACAACTATGATACATTCCTTGTTCATAATGTTTGAGCCTAGCATGTACCTATTCTTTGAAAACACATGATTAACCTAGCCTTGTTAGTTGTAAAGTCCTGAAAGTGATGTTGGTCCTTCCTTGAACATTGTGCACCTTGACTGAGGCAAAAAGCTTAAGTTAAGGGTGGCTACCAAAAGTGGCCCGAAAATGGGGACATCTATTGTGCATCTCAACACAAGCCTAAAGCCTAAGTTGAGGCTGACTGTTGTAAAGGTGAAACACAAAAATGAGGGGGTGAATTAGTGATATAGAGGAAAAAAAGGAAAAATCATGTACTGGGTGCAAGAAAAATAAGTGATGTCTTAGTTGTGAGCTAAAAAAGTAAAATAAAGTGTAAAAATAAGGCAAAAAGCTGAAAAATGAAAAGAAAGTGAGCAAAAAAGCTTGAAATATGAAAAAGGGAAGATAAGGTGAAAATAACAGAGTTGTAGGACAAAGTGTTGGAAACCCTAGTGTCAAGGAGGGCCTTTAGTCACTATGCTCCTATAATATCATGCTAAAGCCCCATGAGTGTACGTTACAAGAGTAGAAAGTCCTAAAGTGATCTTAGTTTAATTAGTTGAAGGTCTTAGTCATGAGTATAAGGCCAACTCATGGTATTAGACATGATGCGTGAGTATTATTTGAGAGAGTGAGTGATTTTGCTTGGTCCCAAGGTTAAACATGAAATTATTATTGAGTGTCAGATATGGGAATTCTTTTTGTGAGGGAACTTACACTGTATTCTTAGCACTAGAATTTTTCAATAATTGTGGATTGTTAAAAATAACTTGCTTATCATAGTTGTGTTGTCACATGCACCAGCGTGCATTAGGTTGCTAGATAGTTGTTTGATCCTATTTTGAAAAGTTGGTGTAGGTGTCTAAGTTTGAGATTTATGTGATGTATGCCATTGGGTTGAGGTCTGTGTGTTACTATATTATCGATACAGATTGAGTCTGTTGCTTCAGAACAAGCAATAATTTTAAGTTGAGGGTCTTGATGTGCTGCTAAAATACAACACTTTTGATGCTTAAAACTTGAAATTTTATGTGTTCTCAATACGATGTTAGTTGATTTTTTGTGTTTATATTTATTGGATTATAGGTTGGCCTTGATTTTGGGGAAAACTGCAGAAGTTGTTGGATCTTTTCTATTATACGAGACCCTCTACAAGCCGTAAGGTAGTTTCATGAATAATTCTAGTGAGGGGCTATTTTACAAATGTGCGAACGAGCCATAAAAGGTTTTGTGAGTCTTCGTGCCTTGAGGATCAGAGATTGGGACTTTTGAAGTTTCATCAGACGAAACTCTCTCTATGGGTTGTAAACCACTTTACAAGTCGTAGAGGGGTGTCGTAAAGTTGAAGTACAGATTTTTAGCAGCTGAGTAGGAGACCTTGATTATGGGTCGTGGAATGTAATATGGACCATAAACCCCTTTCGTGTGGAGTGATGACCAATTCTCCTATTTTATTTAGGACTTGTATTTACTTATTATAAATAGCTTTTTTTACTTACTTTTTAGAAGTTTTCACCTAGTACTTAGAGAACTCAGTATTTAGAGAGAGAATACTATGAGGTCATATTGGAGAGTAATTGAGAACACTTCTGTTTAAATTTCATCTTTAAGCTTGTGATTCTTATTTTAGTTGGATTTGCTTGTTCTTAATTTTATTGTGTAAGTATTCAATTATGTTTTCTAAATCGATAATTCTTTCATCTACACAAAGCATGAGTAGCTAAATCCATAACTAGTGTTGTAGGAACTATGAAGAACTAACAAAATAAAACTGGATAATTCATAATCTTGGAAGGTGTATATGCATGTATTAATTAGCTCTCTTCATTTTGCATGTTTTCTGATGGTGGCCAACATTAGAACCCACCTAGTGTTATTGATTGGACCAAGATAGTAATGAATAAAAAAAGAGATTAATTAACAGGATTCATTGAGGTGTTCTCATCTAATCAACCAAATTGGGCCAATGGGAGGTTGTACTGGGACTAATAGGTAAGGGTTAGTAATGCACACTATAGAAATGGGTCAAGTTACATAGTGATATTCACCTCTCACATTTGAGCAAAGGGCTTGGTGAATATAACTTACCGTCTTGCATCCTATACACTAGAAAAGAATTAGGTTATCCGATAATACTAAGTTGGGGAATCATGGGGAACACACATACCCTAGTTTCTCTCCATATCGACTTGTCTCTTTGGATAGTTAGTTTGGTTATATTGTTCATTGATTATTGCAAACCCTCCCCCCCTTTTGGGGAAGTAAGTTCGTTAACCATCTGAATTACAATCAGTGAATTCTCTTAAGTCTACGTATTCCATGTGTGTTCGACCCTAACCATTGTTAGGTTCTATTTCTTGAGAGCAACAGCTTTATCCTCTAAAAAGGAGGTATAACTTGGGTGACATTAGGAAGCCTCTTTCTTTATCAAATTTTTTCTAGAATTTTCTTCATTATCTAAAGTATGTGGGATTGATTCTTGGTCCCTTTCAACCAAGTGGACCCGAACTCTTTTCAATTGATTTTCATGAAATTTTGCTTACTTTAAATATGGCTTTCGAAGATTATTATTTAATAAATTCAATTGAAGTGTGGGTTATGATTTATTGATGATTTAAATGTCACCCCACAACCCCCCGACCTAGGACATAGACGTGACCAACAAATGGGGAATCCAAAGAAACCCCAAGCAAGCCTCATAGCATATCATTACACATAATTGGTCGCAGAAGCAATAAAAATGACAATAAGAGATAAGCATAATCGTGGGGAATTGGGATTAAGGGTAAATTTCCATATAATAAACATCAAAAACAAGAGAATCAAGGCTCATAGCATAGTTACATAGCATGTCTAATAACACCTCTGCTACATAGATAAGAGCGGGTGTCAAGACAAGCAATCGGGCTCACCCTCATAGTTAATGTATACAAAAAAGAAAGATAGTTTAGAACATAGCATGAGACCATAAGCAACATTCCCGGAATGAAGGACTCACCAACAAGATTGAGTGAAATCGTACTAGCCACGTGGGTGGAGATGTTCAAGCGGGGCTCCATTTCCTACATAGTGATATCATTTTGGCATAGAGTATGTGTTATTATGTTGGAATATACTAAATATGTAGGATGCAATGCAACAAGAGATTGGCAATATAATCAAAATGCATAATCATGAGTAATAGATAGCATAAAAGACACATGGCATGCATGAACAATGCTTGTAGTAAAACATGCTTGAAGATAACCATACTTAGATAGCTCATTCAACATAATAAGGTGGCATACATAGATAATCCAAATACTTGTACTAGAGGGAGAGAGATATAGCATAGGTCATCATACCTTTTAGTAGGTAATGGGTAGTACATAAGGGTAAAAAGATAGCATAGTTCATAACCCCTACATGTAAACAAGAGATAATGAATAGCACATGAAGGTAGGAAGATAGCATAGGTCATAACCCCTACATGCGTACATATAAGGGTGAGGCATTCCATATAGGTCATAACCCCTTCATATGAATACATTGCCTAACCCCAAATTATACATGAGGGTAAGGAGTACAACATAATTCATAACCCCTACATATAGAAATGAGTAAGTGCATAGCACCAGAGAGTAAAGGTAGTACAGGTCATAACCCTTATATGTGTGTATCTTGCATAACCTCAACCATGCATGAGGGTAAAGAGTACAACATAATTCATAACACATACATATGGATATGAGTAAGTGAGTAGCATTGATTCGTACATGAGGGTAAGGTGTGAAACATAGTTCATAACCCCTACATGTAGGAATTGGCCTTGCACTAGAGGGTAAACCATATAATATAGTTCATAGCCCCTTTTAGTAGGCTTCACAACTGACAAGAGCATAAGCTTAGCATAAGAACCCAATAAATCATCAATAATTCGCAAGAACATAACAACATGAGAGCCCAACCATTCAACTATAAGAATAGATCATCACCAAACATTGCCCTTATATTAACATAAATAGGCTCAAATGAGGTATAGTCTTTGAAAAAGGGCTTGACTTCATGCTTGCATTACCAAAGATGTCTTACATATTTTAAACACACATAGATACATTCTTTTCATCATCATATAGTCATTAAACTCATAAAACATGCATTTGACCATTAATTCCTCATGAACCATAAACCAGACATTTTATCAAACACTTAGAAGGTGTGTAGTGCTAGTGTAAAACCATGCAATTCAAGGTATTATCATGCTAGAAAAGCCAATGTAAAACCATCAATAGATACTTGGTAACACCCTCAAGAAATATAGATCAAAATCCTTCATCAATTACTAGCCACCAAAACATAGTAAAATAGTCACCATTTCATAAACCCCAACATAGTGTGCAGTGAATTTCATAATGAATAAGACCTATGAATAAATCAACTTTAAATCATGCAATTTTGAGTAAAAGAGAACTTGGGCATCTTGGTGAAAGGAACCCATAAAAGAAACCCACATACCTTAGCTTGAGATGAACTTGATGAAGATTGGGGATGGAGACTTGAATCTTGAGGGGAAATCCTTAGATCCAGATGAGTTTTGACACTTGAGTTTAGGAGTAAAATATTTAGATAAGTGTTTGAATGAGTATTAGAGAATGTTTAGAATGATATGAGGGGTGAAAATCACTAAGTATAAGTATTTTCTCATATGGGAAGGTTTAGGCTCAAGACTTAAAAGCCTTGGACAGAAATAAAAAACTGGGCACATTTTAACATTGAAGCTCGTCGCGCTTGCAACGCGCTAACCTCACTGGAATTCATCACTTGAAATTGTGATTTGTTTGCTCTAAAATCGAGGCTAGACCCCTTTCCTCTTAAATTTGAACCCCCGAAAAAGAATATGAAGTCAGATTTTCAAAATAAAGCACGGATTTTGAGATATAAAAAATACAATTTTGGGCACTTCTGAGGCACATTTGTGAGCACTTTTTGGGGTCGTTACGATATCTCCCCCTTGGGAATATTCGTCTCCAAATGTCAAAGAAACGTGTATGAGAAGAGTAATCATGAAGAAATCAGTTCCAACAAGAATGCAATAATACATTTAAAACACCATTTTCAAAACATCAACATAAGTGTCAAAAATCATCATGAACTTGCTAACATAAACATGGATATATGCAAATGACATAGGGGCTGAAACATAAGGCTTGGAGTCATGAAAAACACTTGACATGTCATGATAAGCTTGAATAGAATTAAAAGAGATATGGATATTGTTCCTCCATGCCCGCTCCCCAAGAGACACTTTCGACTAGACGAACCCTCCAAAGAGCCTTAATGAACACCACATCCTTATCAATCAACTTCTTCCACCCTTCCATGCAATGCCTCCATTGGGACCTTCTCCTATGCCAACTTATCCCTCACAACACCAACAACCTCAAGGAGTTTTATGACACTAGAGCCACCAACACATCCCCCCAAACCTAAAAGCATGAAGAACCGGACAAACCATCACCATATCCATAGGCAACTCCCATTCATATGCAACCTTACCAATTTTTCTCTCACTCTATAAGAACTCACAACCAAAATGCATTTGTCAACCTTGACCATACCTAGTTCACTTGGTCCCATGAACTACCATCTCCACCTAGGGAGACTACCTCTGCTCAACCATCCTCACCAAGACCTCCAACTCTATCAAGATGGAAATCAAAAGCCTTATTTTATTAGACCCCTTCAACTATAGAATATTCAGAACCATCAAAGTCCTTACACCATTACTCTCAACCTCACCCAACCTAGTCAATCGGTGAACTCCTCCAACCACCTTCTTGTCATCCAAAGGTCTCTACTTTCCATAATTATCAAGCAACCTCACCACCTCTAAACTCACAATATCACCCTCAAACGTTTCACAAGCACTCCCTCACTTCCAAAAACAATCAACATATCATCTAGGTATAAAGACCCTATTCATGAGACCTACAGATTTGACCAGTACATAGGTCAATCAAAAGACACCACCCCAAATTCAACATATCAGAAAGGACATTCAATAGCTTATTGGTCAGCAAAAATAACTCGATAGAGGTACCTTAGGCTCAACACCCCTAACTCTTACAAGATGTTAAATGCAATCCCTTAGAGATCAATTGTACCCTAAAACAAGAAATGGGCCTATCCTTTCACTTCCACTCCAAGATGAGTGGTTAGGGAATTGGAATCTAACTCTATGGGCCATACCATTAACAGAGACACAACATACATACAATCAATACATCCCAAATATAATCATCAACATCCACCAAATCTAATCCAACAAAGCCATAGAGTTTCTATTGACCTAAATGCAATATGACCACGAAATAATTTCTATAGACCTTTCTAGCAATAATAGACTCACTAATAGGATATACACCAAAAGTCCACATAATCATCTGGGACACTCATGAAGCCCACTAGTAATAAAAAGGAACCTTCAACATACCCGCAACAACATTGGGCACTTCATCTTCCCCGTGCCTCCTTTGAAAAGCATAGAAACGATTACGTCTTGGAGCACCTCCTTGATCAATATACCCACCTTAGGCCTCTTGATTCACATGACCACCTTGACTTTGAGGACGACCCTCCTTGCCCTTGTCATGGACATAAGGGCAATCAATAACACGATCTTGAATTCTTTAAGCATTTGCCATGATGATGCTTTCCACATTGTGGACATTTTAGAAAACTCAGTCTACCATCGCCTCCTTGGAACCTTGGTATATCCGTTCCTTCCATAGCAAGCCTCTTGTTTCGAGGACTAAAAGACCCTTGGCCTTGAAACTCGATACCTTTGAATCGATCATCCTCAAATCGAGCCCTCTTGGATTCTTTACTCCTCGTCTTCCTAAGTTTTTCACCCTCAAGTTATTTGGAATAAATTATGAGGCAGAATAAGTCCATATCATTAATCAACATAGCGGCTTGATATTCTTCATTCACCAAGTCGGAGACACCCATCACAAACTTGTTCATCCTAGCCCTTGGGTCGGCAACTAAGTGAGGAGCATACTTAGAGAGTTGGTTGAACTTGAGGGCATACTACTACGGGAAGATGCAGAAGTAGGGGTAAGTACCAGAACAAGTACCCAGTAAGCATCATCCACTGACTGAGTGAAACAGTAAACATATATAAAGCCCAAATAAAGAGAGTCACAGCAGTGTAGCAAAATAAACTCAGATAAAGGCATAGATATGTCTAGAAACCCTTAATCGACCACTAAGCCAACCAAGGAGATGAACAATGATAACTGAACCAACCCAAGTGATGACCATCGATATCACTGACGAAATTTGCATAGACTCATACCATAACTACCCCCAACTGAGGCATAGTATTTTACGCGGGTGCAAGGCCCTAGTATATGTTCTTGTATGCCAATTGGATCCCCACAAGCCTAGAAGGTACACTTGTGCATAATATAGAATCGACAGATCATCACAGAATCCCTCATAACCATAACAGAATCCTATAGAACTATCACAGAGCCAAAGTCTCCACATCATCAAAATAAGTGTCAGTTGTACGTGGGTGTAAGGCCCTACTATCTAAGCCTAAATGCCCCCTGAGCCCCCATAAGCCTAGGAAGTACACCCATGCATAATTAGGGTATGAATAAGTATGTGGATCCACACGTAATCAATCACAGGCCTTACCCCAATAATCAAAAGTCAATTGGGTCCTCAACACTGTGCTATAGGTGGCACCCTTTGACATGGCCTCCGGTCGAGTAGTTAGCCAGGGCCAGATGGTCTGACACACAATATAACGGTGGGATATATCCCTTGAGGGAGAAAGAATCCCCCTAACATAATTGTCCAACTACATAATGGCGGGACATATCCCCCGTGGGAGAAAGAATCTCCCCCTCCCCGTATAAATAATAGTATCTCATCTCAGGATGTCAATCATGGGCCTAGCCAGAATATCAATCATAAGGCCCAGTCCTACGGAATATCAATCAGGTTTCTTGACCTAAATCTTAATAGGCGCTCAGTCCGCAGAATCTGTATCCATAACCTGATGCTCAAGTGCGACCATCGGAACTCAGAATAGAGGGCGCATAACCTATGAACTTGGATAATTAGGAACATCCATCGATGCTCAAATAGCTACGAGGAAAATCATCTGGGACTCAAGGTATCAATTAATCAATCACTCAACCAATCTATCCACATCCAAAACTCTAAAGTCAAATCATGCCTAGAGTAAATGTACGTGATGATAATTGCATCATGCCCAAAGTAAATATAGGTGACGAAACTCTCAACCTGGGTATGCCATAGTCTCAATCCAACCCATATAATCACAATCACTACCTCTCTCAGGTACAACAGATACCCAGCATCAGATGAAATGAACCAATACACAACAACTGTCAAAGATACACCAAAGTATACATGTCACAAGTCACTATAGAATCATGCCTCACCAAGGCAAAGTATACCATAACCTAATCAATCACAAATGCCTAGAGTAAACATAGACCATTATGGCAAATCATAACTATCCAGGACATCCAAATCCAATCGAGTCATATCTATACCAGAGTCAAGCCACAATATAATATATAATCAATGCACAGTCTCCTAGTCATCATATCTTAATAGTAACAAGTTATACACATTCATACAGGTACGATTAAAGTCAGAAAATATGTTTGTCTCAGGGCATTACCCATATTCAGCCCTTGCTGGACCCTTTCTCTGTTTAAAGCAACTCATAGGGCAGCACTGGTATAACCTAAGCTAAGGTCCAAGTGGCTAGATAAATTAAAGGATGTCACCTACCTAAAATCACATCGAAGTCGTGCTGCTATCAAGGATTTAACCCAAGGCAACCATGTGCATGCCCACTAATAATGTGTCCTTCTTTAAATAGGATACTAGTTCCCAGGACTAACCCACATAGCCCATGTTTCATCACAAATAACCCTCGGTAAGCGCCGTAGGATATAGCCTACACCTAGATACTAGGGTCACACTTTTATTTCTAACCCGCCAGCGACTAATTAGCAACGTCTCTCATATCATAGAATGCAAGGCTCCCTTGGGAGTGCATTATATCCATCCCTAGAACATGGTGTGTCTCTCCGATAACTAATTAGTTGCACAAGTACATATCAGATAACAACATTCTACAGGATCATATAAACCATAGTACAACACAAAATCATGTTTAATCATGAAATTCTACAAAAAGTACTCAGAAAAGATATAGATAAGCGTAGCCACATCATGCATATACATACCAACAAGATACAGATACCAGACTTAGCACACAGGGTAGCATGTAATCACAAGTCAACCTTAATAGCTAGAATATTCTGATAGCCTCAAATTGCACACACATACAAGTAAGAGTCAAGCTTAGTTTACATACCTATCACATGGTCATAACTCCAGCCAACCCCTTTTAGTCCTTTTCATAGTCATATAATGTAAGAACTCAGGTAATATAGAAGCTACAACCAATACAACCCTCAATACAACAACTACCGTCCCATGATATCATATATATACACAACACATAGAACATATCCATCTATATACAATATATACTCAACAATTCAATCCATAAATAGTATATTTTAACACATTCCAACTCGAATATGCAGATATTTCAGCTCAGTCTAAGGTTTAGAAAAAACCTAGCCTACCTGCTAACCAATGTTTCATGCTCCAAGTTGGTCTAGTTAAGTATATCCCTCCAAATTACTTCGCGATGTTGCTCAGTTATCAAACTATAAGTCAAAAGATCATTAAGGCTAATTTAGTTGTAAAATCTCAGGAAACAAATGAAATTACACCAATTATGACTAAACAAGAAAAAATGGAGCCCATGGCTGAAATGCCAAGCGAACCCCCGTAAAATGATCCCTACATCACCCCAAGTCCATTGCTAGAAATTAAGCCAAAAATAGATCTCAAAAGGCAGAGAAACGGTTCAAAAATGAAATTGCATTTCTTGTCAAAAACATTTCTAACATAACTTCTCAGTCAAACTTCAAAAATTACAGCCAAATTAATCAGATCCAAGTACACCACAATGTTCCTCTTCAAAAATAGAACAACATAGATACAAACTTCACTTATTTCAAATAGAAATAACTGAGATATCACAATATAAAGTTGTCACCAATTTTGATATACAATAACAAAAAATAGAGATTTTACCTCAAACATGTGCCAAAATTAAATTCTAACACTACCATGACATTCCTTGCAAAAGTCCATATCACGTAGCATTTTGAATTGCTCAAATCGAATGAAAAATAAGCTTGAAATCGTGGTATAAAGTTGATGGAATCATGTGTATAGCTCCCTAGAAACATGTATATATACATGTATGGTTGTACTGTTGCTAGGTCACTACCGTGTGGCGGTGCCCGATCGTACCACGTGACAGCACAACTGTAGGCCACATCACCCCCTTGCCATTAACCCTTCATGTCATGACCCAAGCCTAGGGCCTAGATGCGACACGGCAAATGGTAACCTAAAGGGACCCCAAACAAGCCTCTTAGCATATCAATCATACATCCTTTGTTGCCAAAGCAAAATAAACAATAACAAGAGATATAATATATAGGGAAGCGGGTCTAAGAAAAATCTTGATATTAATAAAAGCATAAAAGGCTCAAGTTCATAGCATAAGTACATCATAATATTCAACAACACCTCTAACTTTGAAAGGAGCGGGGGCTAAAACACTTATCAGGCTCACCCTCATAATAATAAGTGTTCAACAAAATAAAGTCTCAAAATAACAAAAGTAATATAGATAGTATCCTCGAATATGAGGACTCACCAAGGCTTATCTAAAAAGTATCAACTATCCACATGGAGGATGATCAAAAGGTGCTCTGGTCCCTGCATGGTAATATCATGTACGCATAGAGTATGCATTAGTACATTTGAATCTGCTAAGTATGTGAGATGCAATGCAACAAGAAATAAACCAATATAGTTAAAATGCATAATCATAAATAATAGATATATATAATCTCAACATGGAATGCATGATCAATTCTTGAAGTAAAACATACTTGCTGGTCATACAAGTTGCATCATACATAATACATATGCGGAAAAAGACCTTAACCGACATAGACCAAGCTAGGTACTACTTGGAATCCAAGACATGTCACCCCCTTAGTAAGGTGATTGAGGCATGTCACCCCCTAAATAAGGTGATCGAGGCATGTCACCCTCTCTACAAGGTGTGGTGTACTTGCTATGGTATCCATACAATGAATAATCTGAGGCATGTCACCCCCTCGTTAAGGTGATTGAGGCATGTCACCCTCGCGACAAGATGTGGTATAACTAGATGGCCATTAGAAAGCCATAAAACAGATTAGTATAACCTATGTTGGCACATAGTTTAGAGACTAAGACTTTATATAAGAACCCCTTGAGTCAAGGCCCCAACTTCTGCCTCGATCGGTGGTAAGTCTAATCCCACGAAATACTTGAAATAATCATACTTTAGTAAACATATGAATAACCTGTAAAAGACATGTTAACATGACTTGAGTAGCTCATAAACATGTTTGACCTCTAATAATGATCCTAACTTGAAGATGAAAATAAATAACAGTTACACATGATCCATTGCTTTAACATGAATGGCTCGCAAGAGGTAAAAAACATGAAATGGGGCTTAACTTGATACTTACAACATCTTAGATACTTTTCATGAGTTCAATACATACTTGAAAGCCCTTAATTATCATGAAGTCACTTGACTTGTAAATCATATAGATCGTCAATAACTTAAGAGTTCTTGACTTGATATTTTATCAAACACATAGTGAGTTAATGATACTTGTTCAAAATCATGCAATTCGAGAGTAAAATAAGATGAGTAAACTTAATGCAAATCAACCTACCAACATGTAGGGTACCTTGAAATCCATTACAAAAGCTCATGATAAAGCATAGCTTCATAGCTCAAAACATGCATAGTTCTAATAGATATAATCAAATCATAATATAAGCTTAAAGTAGATAGTCTTGCATAATCAATCAATGTTTCATAAAAGCCCAACATGATTCATGCTCATAATACATAATAAGAGATACCTATAGGTAATACAACTTGAAAACATGCAATTTTCGTGAAAAGTTAAGGTTAGGCTCCATAGGTGAAAGGGACTAATAGATGAAATGCACACAGCTCAAACATGGATTTTCTTGATATGAGCTTGAAGGAAACTTAGAGCTTTGAAGTAAATACTTGAGTTCCAAAGTTAATCTTGAAATCCTTGAATTTGGAATAAGATATCTGGATAAGTCTTAGAGAGATTTTTGAAAGGGCTTTGAGTGATATAGAGTTGAAAATTGGCTAAGTACGATGATTTCACGTTTAAGTGGGCATGGGGCTATGACCCCAATACCCTTGGGCGCATAAGAAAATGTAAGGTAAATTTTGTATTGGTCTGCGATGTGGACCAAATGCTAAGGGAAAAATTGAACTGCTCTGTGCCCTTGGCACATCGCGGCCAGGGCATGGATGGTCTCTAGAAATTGAAAATTAGTGAAAATTAATTTTTCACAATGTGTCCTCTAAAATCCAGGTTATACCCATTTTCTACTCAATTTTTTCCCTGATTGAAAATACAAAGTCAGACTTTTGATATCACACGCGGATTTTGAAATATATGGAAATTATTATTATGGATATTCAAAGCACACTTTTTGGGCGTTCAATAGCTCCCCATTGAAAACATGCATCCCCGAATGTCATAAAAACATGCATAAGAGAAGTGATCATGAAGATTTCAACTTGACAAAAATGGAACAAATGCATTTAAACATTATTTTTGAAAATCTCAACATGAATGTCAAAAATCACCATAAACTTGTTACAATGAACAAGAATGCATGCAGGATGACATAAGGGCTAAAATTTAAGACTTGAAATCATATAAGGGACTTAAATTAGTACCTTCGGCTTGAGTAGAATGGAAGAGATATGGGTATCTCTTTATCATGTCCACCTCGATTTCCCATGTGGTACTTTCAACTTGTTGATTCCTCCAAAGAACCTTGAAAGAAGCTATATATTTGTTTCTCAACCTTTTCACTTGTCTAACAAAAATCTCCATCGGGACCTCCTCATAGGGTAAATTATCATCTATGACACCCACCACCTCCAAGGGCACTATAGTACTTGGGTCACCCATATACTTTCTCAACATGGACACATGAAAGACCGGATGAACCATATTCATCTCCATAAGTAATTTCAACTCATATGTAACCTTACCCATTCTTCTCAAAACTTTATAAGGACCTACAAACCTTGGGCTGATTTTTCCTATCTTGCTAAACCGTACCACACCCTTCATGGGTGAGACCTTCAACTAAACCTAATTGTAAACCTTAAACGCAAGATCTCTTCTCCTCACATCAAAGTAGGACTTTTGTCTACTCTGTGCTGTTTTCAGTCTCTCCCTTATCAATTCCACCTTCCCCAAGGCTTCTATAACCAAATCTAGACCTAGTTAAGCTATCTCACCCACTTTAAACCACCCCACCGGGTACCTATAATGCCTAACATAGAAAGCTTTAAAGGGAGCCATATAAATGCTTGAGTGGTAGTTATTATTGTAAGCAAACTCAACAAGTGGAAGATGTTCATCCCAACTACCCTTAAACTTCAAAACACAAGCTCTAAGCATATCTTCAAGAGTTTTGATAGTTCTCTCGGATTGACCATCTATTTGAGGGTGAAAAGTCGTGCTAAGCTTAACCTAAGTACCATGACCTCTTTGGAAGGACCTACAAAAGTGAGAAGTTAATTAAACACCATCGATCTGAAATGATAGACAAGGGCACCCCATGCAATCTAACCAACTCATATATATACAATATGGCATAATCTTCGGCACCATAAGTGGTTTTGATAGATAGGAAGTGAAGCAAATTTTTCATTCTATCCACAACCCCCCAAACAGAGTCAAAGTGTTTCCTAGTCTTAGGCAACCCAACCACAAAATCTATGTTATCTCTTCTCTATTCCAAGTAGTAATCTTTATGTCTTGGGCTAGGCCACCCAACCATTGATGGTCGGCTTTCACTTGTTGGCAATTGTGATATCGGGATATGAACTTATCAATGTCCCTCTTCATACTACCGCACCAATACACCTCCCTTAAGTCTCTATATATCTTTGTAGAATCGGGGTGAACAGAATAGGATGAATATGGGCCTCTTTCAAGATCAATTCTTTCAAATCAACCACATTTGGCACGCATAATCTACCTTGGTACTTAAGGGCACCATATTCCCCATAGGAGAAAACCTCTACTTTACTCTCTCACCAAGGCCGTCAACTCTAGCAAGGCAGGGTCAAGATCTAGTTTTGCCTTTACCTCCTGAATCAAGGAAGATTTAGATCAATCAATAACCATTACACCACCATTATAAGCTTTATGCAACCTAACCCCTAATCTAGCTAATCGGTGAACCTTTCTAGCCACCACTCTCAACATAAGCTAGACTACCCATGGACACTCTACATAGAGCATTGGCTACAATATTAGTGTTATCGGGATGATAATGCACACTCATATCATAGTCTTTAAGGAGCTCTAACCACCTTCTTTGTCTCAAGTTTAGAGCTTTTTGGGTGAACATATATTTGAGACTCTTGTGGTCGGTAAACACATCAACATGAACCCTATAAAAGTAGTGACACCAAATTTTCAAAGCAAATACCACGGCCGCTAATTCAAGATCATAGGTGGGATAATTCTTCTCATGCACCTTAAGCTTCCTAGAGGCATATGCTATCACCTTACTATTTTGCATCAAAATACACCCCAAACCAATTCTTGAGGCATCACAATATACCACAGACTCTTCCAACCCTTCTGGTAGAGCTAATATAGGAGCGAAGATAAGCTTATTTTTCAAAGTTTGAAAACTCTGCTCACAATCATCGGTCCATACAAATTTTGCCTTCTTTTGTGTCAACTTTGTCATAGGGGAAGCAATAGAAGAAAAGCCATTTACAAACCTCTGGTAATAACTCGCCAAACCCAAGAAGCTCCAAATATCCAATGGATTTAATTGTCTAGGCCAATTCCTAATTACCTCCATCTTCTTAGGATCCACCTTAATGCCATCACCCGACACCACATGTCCTAGAAAAGCAATCTCTTTCAATCAAAACTCACATTTTTCATATTTTGCATGCAATTTCTCCTCCCTCAGAATTTGCAACACCACCCTCAAGTGATTCACATGCTCCTCCACACTATGGGAATAAACAAGATATTATCAATAAAGACCACCACAAACATGTCAAGGTAGGATTTAAAGACCCTATTCACAGAATGCAAGGTTCCCATAGGAGTGCACTATACCCATCCCTAGATAACAACAGTATACAGGATTATACAAACCATAGTACAACACAAAATCATGTTTAATCAAGAAATTCTACTAGAAGTACTCAAAAAAGATATAGATAAGCACAGCCACATCATGAATATACATACCAACTAAATATCGATACAATATTTAGCACATAGGGTAGCATGTAATCACAGGTCAACCTTAATAACTAGAATATTCTGGTAGCCTCAGACCAGACACACATACAAGTAAGAATCAAGCTCAGTGTACATACCTATCATATGTTCATAACTCCACCCAACCCCTTTTAGTATCTTTCGCAGTCATATAATGTAAGAACTCGGGTAATATAGAACCTACAACCAACATAACCCTTAATACAACAACTATCGTCCCATGACATCATATATGTATACAACACATAGATCATATTCATCTACATACAATATATACTCCATAATTCAATCCATAAATAGTACATTCCTACACATTCCAACTCAAATATGCAGACATTTCAGTCAGTCTAAGGTTTAGAAAATGCCTAGCCTACCTAGTAACCAATGCTTCACGCTCTAAGTTAATCTAGTTGAGTATTTCCCTCCGAATCACTT
Source organism: Solanum sejunctum (assembly GCA_025642045.1). Classification (NCBI taxonomy): domain Eukaryota; kingdom Viridiplantae; phylum Streptophyta; class Magnoliopsida; order Solanales; family Solanaceae; genus Solanum; species Solanum sejunctum. The sequence goes on along the minus strand of JAOTQJ010167029.1, from coordinate 1,779 downwards.
CTTGATGCTGCTCAAACTGTCAATATATAAGTCACAAGATCATTAAGGTAGATTTTATTGTAAAATCTCAAGAAACAGGTGAAATTACACCAATTACGACAAAATGGGGCCCATGCCTAAAATGCCAAACCAACCCCCATAAAATCATCCCTACATCACCCCAAGTCCATAGCTAGAAATTAAGCCAAAAACAGATTTCAGAAGACAGAGAAACGACTCAAAAATGAAATTGCATTTCTTATCAAAAATATTTCTTACATAACTTCTCGGTCAAACTTCATAAAATACAGCCAAATTAATCATGTTCAAGCACATCACAATATTTTTTTTGGAAAATAGAACAACATACACACAAATGTCACTTAATTTCGCTGAGAAATAGTCAAGATATCACAACATAAATTTTTCACTAATTTTGATATATGATAATAAAAAAACAAGGATGTAACCTCAAAAAATATGCCAAAATCAAATTCTAGCACTACCACGACATTCCTCACAAAAATCCATATGAAGTAGCATTTTAAATCACTCAAATCATATGAAAAATCAGCTCAAAATCGTGGTATAAAGTTGATGGAATCATGTGTATATCTCCCTGGAAACATGTATATATACATGTATGGTTGTACTGTTGCCAGGTCACTACCGCGTGGCGGTGCTAGGTCGCACCACATGACAGCACATCTATAGGCCACATCACCCCCTTGCCATTAACCCTTCATTTCACGATCCAAGACTACAACCTAGATACAACACGAATGAATGGGAACCCAAAGAGACCCCAAACAAACCTCTTAGCATATCAATCACATATCTTTTGTGTCAAAGCAAAATAAACAATAATAAGAGATATAATAGAACGGGAAGCTAGACTAAAGGAAATCTTGATATTCATAAAAGCATAAATGAGTCAACCTCATAGCATAAGTACATCATAATATCCAACAACACCTCTAACTTCAAATGGAGCCGGGCTAAGACACTTATCGGGTTCACCCTCATAATAATAAGTGTTCAACAAAATAAAGTCTCAAAATAGCAAGAGTAATATAGATAGTGTCCTCAATCATAAGGACTCACCAAAGCTTGTCTCCAAAGTATTACTAGCCACATGGAGGATGATCAAAATGTGGTCCGGTCCTGACATTGTAATATCATGTACGAATAGAGTGACATGCCCCAAAGTCCCGTAGGGCGGACCGGCACCCATTATCGATAAGGCTCAGGAGAACCAACCTATAACTATATGCATTCTGTACATATTATAAGGGGTTTCTACGTTTGACATGCCTTTAAGCAGATAAATAGTAATAATAAGCCAAAAGGAAATGCATATGACTAGGCCATTGGGGCCACACTGTCTAAAGTACGAGATATGACTTCATTGTGCTTTACATAGTATACAAAGCCTCTAAATAAGGAAAAACATCTAACAAGGGTCGGTATAAGCCCCGCCTCAACAAACTATGCAATAAAAACATGTAAGCTCTATATATGTACAAAACCCGAAGCAAACTAGAGCTTGATGACAACAGCTGAATATCCTGTACTTCTACTAGGGAGATCTACTAATACCTGAACCTGCAGCATGAAATGCAGGTCCCCCGTAAGGGATGTCAGTATGGGATAATATACTGAGTATGTAAGGCAGGATATACTATATATAAAGTAACAAATCAAATGAAACCATGCATCTGTTGAAGATCAGGGACCACCCTTAGTTATGCTGTGGAATCATGTACTTTATGTCCTTTATATCACTTTACCTTTACTGTA
>JAOTQJ010167010.1:0-26252 GCA_025642045.1 Solanum sejunctum | reverse complement strand
TGAATGGAAATTTGGTATAGTATATGTCTGGGTGCCCTATCGGCACCAATCACGGCCCCTGGGTTGGGTCGTGACATAGCCTTATGATTATGGTTCTCATTTATGATTATGATTATGTTTTTCATGATATATTATGGTATTCTGGTTTAAATGTTTTGGCCATCTTACATACCGTACATTCTACGTACTGATATCCTTAGGACCTGCATCATTTTATGATGCAGACGCAGGTGACCGAGTTCCTCAGCAGTCGCTCAGTTGAGAAATTGCTAGCTTCCAAACAGTGGTGAGGCCTCTTTTCAGTCCGGAGCTCTTTAGTTCATGTCGTGTTATGTCATTTTTGTTTTGTTTCAGTTCTGGCTACTTGGGTCTATCTCTGTAGTTCTTTTAGCTGGCTAAGTAGCGGTTCCATAGATCGTATGATTTGTATTTCAGTTTTCAGTTATTCAAACATTGCTTAAAAGCTTTCTTATTTAGTTATGCCGATAGTTTAGCTTATCTTACTACTTTTACGGCCGTTACTATCATTATTAACTCTTCCGCTGAGTAAGTAGCCAGGCCAAGTAGTTCACTTGGGACTAGAAATGATTTTCGAGTGCCGACCACATCCAGGGTGTATGCTCGGAGCGTGACAGTTAAGGGGATGGTTTGTAGTTATGACTTACTACCCTTTTGCTTATCCTATTCTAGATATTATTCTTGTTTTTACTATTTTACTTCCAATTCTATTTATATTATTGTTGTCTTAGGTTGACTTATCTTGGTGAGTTACAATTGATTTCAGATCATGACACCATAGGATGTCATGTAGATAACTTTTACATGACACTTGATTTCAGATCGTGACACCATAGAATGTTAGTAGATAATTTCACATGCACTCCAAATGTAAATTTTTAACTATAGACATATACACCCTAATTATTTTCCAAAGTAGATAAATTAATAAAGAAAATTATACAATAAAGGGTCGTTTGGTTACTATATAAGAGTCATATTATTCATGTATAAAAAGTTGCATTACTTTTTATCATGTCTGGTAAAAGTTTTGTATTAGGTATAAAAGTCAACATAACTTATACCATGTTTGGTTAGTAGTTTCTAAATGTTGTATAAAAGTTATTAATGTATTAACTTTATGCGATGTTTGGTTGGTTTTAATAATTCTACATAAATAATACTTACATAACTTATTAGGAAATCAATGTATAATTTTATGCGGTGTTAAAAGTGAAATAAGTTCTGTGGGTATTAGTTGTACATAGATTAAAATTAAAAATTACATATCTGCCCCTTTTAATTTATTTTTTTTATTTTTGTTTGATAGCATGAAAGAAAGATTTAGACGTAAATTATCCATTTACAAAATAAAATATTTTATCATTTTTCTTTTTCTTAATTTAATTTAAGTATGCGTTCAACAAAAATATATTTATATTACATGTAGATTAAAATCGAATGATGTTACTTGACAATTAGGACGAAATCAGCAGTATCAATACAAATATTAGTTATCTTATATTTTACTTTCAATTTTTTTTTCTTATGTACTTTTTTATTTATAAATTTATACAAAAGCTTGAAATTTTTTCCACCTACAACTAATAGAATCGCTGATTAATTTAAATTATATAAAATATTTGTAGGTATTTGTTACATATTTTTCAATATTGTTGTACACTAATAAAAATCAATTGAGATAGTCAAATTTTTTTACTTATTCATTTGTTAATAACGTATAATAATTTATTAGCTCACTAATTTGATAATTAAGAAATAAGAATTAGCTTACTAATTTCTTTTAAATTTTGCATAACTGAATCCTGCATAACTAATGCATGTATAACTAATACATACATAACTAAACCCTGCTTCTGACCAAGGGAGAAGTTGACAAAAGCAAGTTGGAATCTGGAAAGGAAGAACTTAATGTAGCTTCCACCTCCCAGACTAGCAAGCAATAATCATTGGATGAGAATAAGTAGCAACATCAATCACAATGGCAAACTCAGAAAAGGAAGCAAGGAAAAAATAGTACTTCAAACCAACAAAAAGAAAATGTAACAACCCTTCGGAGCAAAATAATACAGTCAGGTAATATCTATTTACTTTCTCAAAATACTTATATTGATCTTGAAGTGCAGGATCAGCCTAATCTCAGCAATAAGGAAGAAGTTCACATTAATTTATCCAGTGATCCAATGGAAGTTTATAATGCTCAGAAGGATGTGCTCCCTCTAGGGACATGTATTGACCTATCCTTAATCCCTTCTCATGAGCAACAGAACATTTTTATTAAAAATGTGAACACAAAACAAGTTGGACTTGTCAATACTGCTGGAGAGACAAGTATTGACTCAATACTCCCTACTCCTCAAACTCCTCCCTTAAATTCTGTTATTCTTTTTGAAGTTAATAGTGGCATGGTTGGGAAAAGTCGGGAGCAACCTACTAACTTGCAGGAAAGGGCTACCATGGGGAGGGAATTGTCTCATGTTTTGCATGAGAACTCATACACTAATCCTAGGTATGAGTTTAGAGCTCCTGCTACCATTGCCCAGACTGATATTCCTATCAACAATCTCTAAACAACCTCAGAGTTCTAGTTAGGGTCTTCATGATATGACCCTTCGGGAGATATAACATACCAGTTCTATTATGCAACAGTAAAATGCCTGTGATTCTCCTAGCTCTCATCTGGTCATTACAGATAATCAAGTCACAACTAGGGTGAATCTATCTGATAGGAGGGATAGTCCTATGAAATCTCTAAATAACAAGTCCCAAGACAAGCTCAGTAAGAACAAAAATGAAGTTATTAATAGAAGAATGCAAAGGGAGGCTGAACAAGATATTCCAGAACCTCCTAACTCCCAAGTTCAACTTGCTCCTCAGGGTCTCAAAAGGGAATGTAGATCTAACATTATTTCTACCATAAATGATGAATTAGTATGTGTACATGCGCGTTGCATAGGCATGTTGCGGGAATATTTTAAATGTATTAATTTTTAATTTTAAAATAGGTAATACAAATTATTATTGAATAATAAAAATGTGTGTATAATTACATATAATGTTTTGGGTTTATAAAAATAATTGATGCTAATAAATTTTTCCCTAATTTATGTTCAATAAAGATATGTTCTTCAATGATATCAAATATTATTCTAATATCCCCTCCTCCTAATATAGTGAAGATTAATAGCATATTTGACATGTGTTAATTTGTGCTAATTAATTAAATTTTAAATTTAAATAGCATATTTGAACCTAATGTTAAAAACAATGACTCTATTTTAAACTAAAATCTTAATATAATTTGTGAAGCATATTAAAATTGTTTTAATACACTCATCTTTAGTTTAACCTACAAAATAAAATGATTTTTAATTCAATCAAATATAATTTGATAAAATTAGAATGCTCAAAAAAAAATTTAACTACCATTAAGAAAATATAATTAAATCGATATATATCACATAAAGATAAATTATAATCATTGCAAACTTTGAGAGAGAGACAAAATGAATCACCTTCGATTCCTTTGATTTACTATAAGTTTCTTCTTTTATTTATGAATTCTTTAATGTCATTTTTTATATTAAATAAAATTTGAATTTTAATTTCATGTCAGTGTAACTCGATTTTTAATGTTTTTGTCTACTACACTTCTCTAAAACAATAAAGTATAGTTTCCTTTATCATCTTCATAGTCTCTGGATAAAAAAATCAAAGATCAAGAATATCATTCAATGCATCTCTTCCATCATCCATATAAACGAAAGCAAAATATGAAAATTCACCCCAAAAAATGATGCAACACAGACACACACATATATATAAGAAGTCAAAGCAAAATTTGTATATAGAAGTTATATGTTTAATTAATTTTTATAGAAATACTTGAATTTCAAGATGGTTACAAACTACTAAAAAAAAATGAACTAAATAAAATTTCAATACAAATCTAATACTTGTGAATATCCTTCGAGCATGAAAAAAGTCAATCATATTATGCGCTTAATTTATCAAATTGTATGTGAGTCTGAGAGTGAACATAAATCTTGTAAGATAATTGCTGATGCATGAAACTAACAAAGAATTCAAAGTAATTATAAATTTTCAGCTTTATGCTAAACTCATCGTCTAGGATTTCTCTCTCTTTTAAATGCGAGGTATATCACAAAATTATGATGAGAAAATTTATTTGTCATTATGTAAGTAATATAAATAATTTGAACTATTCTATATTAATACGATGAGAAAATTACGTTACGATGAGAAAACTTATTTCTCATCAATGTTTAAATCTATTCTATATTAACAGAAGAGGATGCAGCCTCATTAATTCACATGTCATCTTATTAATCTGTCATTTGTAACTATGTTAATTAATTTTAATTTTAATTTGAAAAAATTACCACAATCTTAGCATATATGTAGTTACTTCTTCATTTACTTGATTTATTTATTACGTTCAATTATTTTTATGGATTAAACAAATACCATGCACAACGTTTGAGTGGAATGAATGTTTTCCAACCATCATCAAATATTTTAACTATTTTTTCACAAGTCCTCTTTATTTATAGAAACGCAAACAATCACAATAACAACAACAGTTTATCTATCTATAATAAGAGTGACAAAAACTGACATGCGTTGGCGAAAAAAAAAATTATCATTGCATTAACAAAATCTGATACAAACACACACATTAAAAAAAAATGCAGTGACATTAATACACTTATTTAAGTCAAAAAAATTAAAATAAATAAATTAACACCACAATAACCTCAATCACGATCCAATCCCCATTACCCATTTTCCCATATTTTTTGGATCAGTTAAAATTAAATTTCCACTTTTTTAAACTTGCTTGAAACTTTACACGTGTTTAGAATTTTTTACACTATTTATTTTATAAAGAAAATTACAAAATTAGAAAAAAAAAAAAAAAACTGTACACCCAATAAATAGGGAATTTAAAAACTTCTCATTACTAAATAAATGAAACTTTTTTAAATTAAAAAAGTTATGAATTAAACATATTTAAAAAAGATTTATCTTTATATTTTCTAAAGAAAATATTTATCCATGTAAATAGAAATTTGTACAATTTTCCATTAAACTCCTACTAATGACTTTGACATTGAAATCATTTTTACTTTCTCAAATTAAAATTTATTCTAATGATTAAATGATAACTCGGCTATTATTTTTACATTATAAAATTGAATGACGAACAAATTAAAATTAAAAAAATGAATTTTAAAATTAATCTCCAAAAAAGTTAAATAATAAATAACATGTTAAAAAAACATCTTATGTCCCTATTTAACACGTTGAAAAATACAACATAATTATTTTAGTATGTTGAAACTTATTGCCAAAAAAATAAATAATAAATGTTATGTCTAAAAGAAATGCATTCAACTATTTTTTCTAAATGAATTTATTTTTAATTTTAATAATTAATATGTATCCAATTAAATAGGAATTTTATTTTATTTTATTTACCATCAAAAAATACATTAATAAATATATGTCAAGCCACTTGAATTTAAGAAAAATGCTATAAAAATAGGATTAAAAATATATAATATTTAATCATTTAAAAAAATAAAAAAATTCAATTGAACAAAATAAAAAATTATTATAAAAGTAATTAAAAGTTAAATCAATCAAAAAGATAAAGACGACAATATCAAGTCGAAACTATCTTTAAAATTTTTCAATCACTTACCTAACTTTCTATCTCTTCAAACCTAAAGTATATTATGCAGTAAAAAAATGTAACTCCAGTTCTTTTAACAATTATGCTATTACTAGCTACATCACAACTTCCCTATGCAGTTTTATTTTTAAAGAAAAAGGGTATTGGTAGAATATTTCCAAGTAAAATAATTTTATTGGTACTAAACTTCTCGATAGAGTAAAATATAAATTACAATATGAAATTTTGCAAAATATATCCTAGCTAATGCCTAAAATAACTTTCAGCAATTTTTTAAATAAATTAATTTTCATTTTAAATATTAAATTGAAAAGTATGCATTTTTTAAAGTAAAATAGAGAAAAACGGTAGTTTTTAAAAAATTTAAATTAAACTTAAAAGACCAACCATTAAGGCACAAAAAATTAAACAATGTTTGAAAACTTGGCAGTTCAAAAAAATATTAAATTACTATTACTAGCTCAAAAAAACAACTATTAAGTTTTAAATAACTAAAAAAAGGTGACATTAAAAAAAATAAATTGAAAAAATGTAATTTAAAGTAAAAAAATTGCTTTTTACAAAAAGTCAATTACAAATATGCAGTTTTAAAAAAAAAAGAAAAAAACGTTATTACTAACTTGAAAACATACTGTTAAAACTAAATTTAAAAAGTTAGATTTATATTATAATAAATTGTTCCATTTAAAAAAAGAATATAAGACTTTTTAATAAAACAAATTGAATATTTAAATCAATACATAAACCAAACAACTATTTGACCTTAAATATCTCAATAAATTAGACACATTAATTTTTAATAAATAATTTTCATCCATCACTATTATCTTTTATTTCTAATTATAAGTATCACAAATTGTTTAAAATTTAAACAAAGCAATCAATTTCATATCATACATTTTCGTTAAAATTTATTACCTTGGATAAAAGTACAAATTTAAAAATAAAAATTTCCACTTCTGCATTCTAATGATTTATCGTTGCATATATTTTAAGAAAATATTTTATATTTGTTTAATATAAAAGTTTGTTTATGTTTTATTAAACTATAATAATAGTAAGAATATAAAATGATTATCTTTTTGAGATATGTTTTGGTTTTCAAAAAATGACCTTTTTAGATTGATGAAGAGTAACTATAGGAGTATTTCTTTTTTAATACTTGATCATGAAAATTATTTTGTAAAATTCTTATTCTATAAATTATTATACCATGAAAGGTAAAGTTCTATTTATCCATTTGATATTTTACAAATAAATACTTATTTTTTAAGTTATACTTAATAACAAAATCACATGAAACTATTCATTTGTAGATTAGTATCTTTTTGGTATAGTTATTTTTAATCTTTTTCTTTGTTAGTTTAGTAGTATATTTTTTATTTTGATAATTTTTAAAATTTTTAAATTCAATAAATGGTAATATTTGATTCTTTCGGAAGATTTAATTTATACTGAAATAATGAGATGTTGCAAAAGCTTAATAAATTAATATTGTGATCAATGTGAAATATATTGATTAATTGTTATTTCAAGTGTACAAGTAAAAGAAAGGGAGAGGGGCTAAGCATAAGAATTTAAATTGTCATTTATTAAATTTTTTTGATAAATAATTATGCATATTATTTTGACTCTACAGAAGCAATGATAATACGTCAAACTACATCCGAATAGAAGTTATTGAATTATTCATTACAATATTTGAGATTTTGGTGGACTTGTTTAATCAAAAAATATCTGCACAACGCTCGAGCACGTATACTAATTTGTTAATAAAAAGAGAAGAAAACATTACCAAGTAACAATAACAATGGTTGATATTTTGCTCTAATTACTGAAAATTTCTTCCCTTGGACGTTGTAATTGTATCTGCAAGAAAGTGAAGTGCAACAGTTCAATTATCAAAAATTTGAAATTTTTTCAATGATATATAATGTAAATATAGTTCAAAGCGTGTTGCATATTTTTTCAAAGAAAACAGGGATAGCCAAAAGTAAAAAAATACCAAATTGTACCAGAAATTATTATCTTGAACGAGTAAACTTTTTAGTTTTATTTGATAGTGTTAAAATTTTGTTCAATTTCTATAGATCAATCTGGAGAAGTCAGTGTTATCCCTACAAATACATGAAAAAGCAAGTTCATAGACAATTTTAGTGACCAAATTTTGTTAACATATATGAGACCCAAAAATAAAAGAGAAACCCACAAATTGAAAAAGGAAAAAACTTTATATTGAGAAAATATTGTGTTTAATATAATATTCCATAAATTCTTATGTATTTGTGGGTTTGATTTTTAATATTGAAGAGAACAAAATTGAAAAATAGCAAATTGAACTTCATAAATTAGTGAAAAAGAAGCAAATTTTGTCAATAATAATATAAAATTAAAAATATAATGAATTGTAAATCTCACCAATCAAATCCATCGGACGAAGGATATTACTGAGATATTTGACACAGAATTGACTTTTTGTGTCAAATTTTGAGAATTTAAGAAGCAAAATTTTTCAACCATAAAAGAGCAAATCGCAAAAAAGAAATTTACAGGTCTTCATATTACGATCTCATAAGATTTTGATTAAATTTTTTTTAAATGTGAGTAATTTTGGTGAATTCTGTTTATGAGAAAGAAAACTATAAATCAAAAAGCATATACATTATTTTTAAAATGTAAAAATTGATTTTAGTGGGTCAAAGAAAAGTCAAACTTCAAATTTTTTGAATTCCTTTTTGTACCTTCGCCTCTGCTTTAAAAATGAAAAACGAGAGAGGAGGTAATGGGGGTATTAACTGTCCAAGGAAAGTATAGGCAGTTATATTGAGTTTATTTTTTTGTTTTGTATTAATTTTTTGTTTCTATTTAAAATAAGATAAGATTTAGAGCTCGTTTGACTTAGCTTAAAAGTTAGTTACTTTCTAGTTTATAAAAGTGTGACAATTTTCAAAATAGCTTAAAATAAGTTAAAAGTTAAAATCAGTCCCCCTCCCCTCCCCCCCCCCCCCACAACTTTTTATTTTTAGCTTAAAAGTTGTTATAGTTTAACCAAAATAATTACTTATTTACCCTAAATATTTTTTCATATTTCCAAAAATATTCTTATCTATTTAAACACTTTTATTTATATCAAACCTTCTAACATTGTAATATGAATGTAAGTTTTTTTATATATATTATCCTTCTTTCACTATTTTTTTAATAAATAATTTATGATAGTAAGAGAAATACGTGAATGACAAATAAATATTATTATTAATGAATGTAACTAAAAAATATCTTAAATTCTTTATCTAAAATAAGAAGCGACGTGCATGCCATTACAAAGAATAAGCATTATTAGTTGGTTAAATGGTGAAAGTTTCTTGAGAGGGTAAGGAAAAATAGAATAATTAATATTTTTGATAATCGAATATCTCAATCATATTTCGATTTCGATCATGAAAAAAAAGGGGCATCTTAAAATTTTCATGCGATCTATCCAAATCATATATTTTAAAAATTAAAAATAAATTATGTATATAAAATTTACTTAAATAATAAGTTTATATTGATATTGAATCAAAATATAAATTTATTTTACTTTATTTTTTTAGACAAAAAATTCTTAAAGTAATCAGTTTTTATAATGTTAACAGCTTAAAAGGTATTTTAGACATTTTTTTAATTAAAAAAGTGTTTAACAACACTTATGTGTCAAACCATTAACAACTTTTTTCAGCTATAACACTTTTATCCGAACTCATAACTGCTTATTTTTTAAATAAATTTCATCACTTTAAGAAGTGTTTTTAAAGTACTTTTTAAAAGTTATTTTTTTCAGCTAAGTCAAACGGGTTCTTACACATTAATTGAATATATTTGATGCAAAATGAAATTTTAACCGCTTGTCACGCCCCGAGTCTACACCCTAGACGTAACTGACACTTAGAACCATTGTTGGTTCCAAGTGAACCACTTGATCTGGTTGCTTACTCAGCGGAAGACTTAGACACTATGGAAAGGCTGTAAAAGTAACAAGCTAAAACAAGAACAGTCTGCATAAGCTGAGTGAAAAAAGTTCTCAAGTAATAACTGAAATAAACTAGAACTAGAATACTGACACATAGTCTATGGAATCTCTATTAAAGTTGTCTGAAAGGACTACTAGGACAGGCCCCAAGTAGCCAGAACAGAAATAAATACTCAAATAATACATAAGTGAACCCAAGAGACTCTTATTGAGAAGAGGCCTCACCAATAACTGGAAGTTGTCTAGTTCTCAACGAAGCGGTTGCTGAGGACCTCTGTCACCTGCATCTGCATCATAAGACGATGCAGGTCCTAGGGACATTAGTACGTGAAATGTACGGTATGTAAGATGACCAAAACAGTAACTCAAGATGATAATAATATTTCTCAAAGGACATAAACATAACTCAAAATGAAGTATCGTAACAATAATTACTGTGTATGCTGAAATCAACATGCTGAAAACTTGTAAGTTGAACATACCTCCAGTATGAGCTTCAGAGTGATACATCTTCTTGTCTACGCTGCCGGAGCCATCCCATACTTTGCCGAGGTAGGGGACGAAGAACTAGGGGAGTGGATCTATCCTAAAACTGGGCCATCTCAGTGGCTAATGAGGAATGTACCTAGGTATAATCCTATCTTATGTTGGCTACATAATTTACGGGTTCAAGTAATTTATTCTACTCTCACTCATATCGGTTCTCAATACTACTCTGAAAAATAATTTCTATATAGCTCTTAGCTTAAAGAAAGTAATTTCTCAAAATTTGATCTTTCGAGGACTTAGCCCAACTTACTAATTCAACTTTCTCATCTGAACTTATATAGCTTGTTTAAAAACTAGTATCTTTTCAAGTATTCTCAAACTTATGGGTTACTCAACTAAAGTGTAAAAAATAGTTCAAGGAAAATGATTATTAAACTTATTTGAAACTATAAGTTTTATGAGTGTTCATGAAACCCATATGAAATTTACAAAAGATCATTCATGGCTATAAATCTTAGTAGTAATACTTTAAATAACAAGTAAAGAATCAAGAATCTATACGTATGAAAGGAAATTTAATAAACTTCACAAAATACATGAATTTTGATCTCACCTTGTACTGACCAATTCTTGGATGAAAATTAGCATATGAATTCTAAAATAACCATATAATAGTTTTTAGAGTAGCCTTACATACGTGGGAAAAAATTCTTGAAGAGTTGAAGGAATTCTTGAGCCCTAACTAACTTTCTTGATTTTCTTTATGCTTGAGTTTCTTGAGGGGGTTTTGAACGAATAAAAGTGAAGTCTTACGCGTATAGGGTCTAATTTAGAGTTAAAACCGACTAGGTTAGGATTATGGAGTGTGGAAAAGGTTAAAACTACCCTTCCCAAATAAAAAAATCAGTAAAAATTTGTACAGATGTGCGTCGCACACCTGTGTTAATTTCCTGATTTTCGACAAATTTCCAATTTACATCAAAATCACAAAAAAAAATAAATGGGAATCCGTATCCCTGGCACGTCGCGGAAGGGGCGCGAAAAGCCTACTATTTTGGAATTTTTTGAAAAAAATAATTTAACTTGGTTGCGTTAAAATTGAGTCGAGACCATTTTCCAACTCAATTTTTAGTACTAATCACCAATTCGATCTTGAATTTGCAAATAGAGTAAGGGAAGATGCATTACCTGTAAGGTCAATTCCAGCGGTACTTTAGTTTTTCATCAAGTATTATAATATCTCCCCCTTGGGATCATTCGTCCTCGAATGATAATGATGTGAACAAAAGTTAGCTCAAACCACAAGATTACCGAACTTATCAAACATAAATCTTCAAGATAGATTATGGAAGTTTACCTTCAAGATCCTCGTTTAGGCCCACGAACAAGTGTTGATACTTGGCCTTCATATCTTTCTCTGCCTCCCATGTAGCTTCCTCAACGAATTGGTTCCTCCACAAAACCTTCACCGAAGCAATCTCCTTTATCCTTAATTTATGAACTTGCTGGTCTAATATTTGCACCGGGATCTCTTCATATGACAAATTATCCTTAATTCCAACACTTTCAACTGGAACAACTAGAGAGGGATCTCCCAAGCACTTCTTAAGCATGGAAATATGAAATACTGGATATATAGGACTTAATTCTGTTGGTAATTCTAACTCGTAAGCAACACTAACCACTCTTCTCAAGATTTGGTAAGGCCCAATATATTGTGGACTGAACTTTCCCTTTTTTCCGAATCTCATAACTCCCTTCATTTGAGATACCTTCAGGTACACCCAATTGCCTACCTCAAACTACAAGTCTCTCTTTTTAATATCCGTGTAGACTTTTGTCGGCTCTGAGTTGTCTTGAGCCTCTTTAACCTTCACTTTTTCCATAGCACGATGGACTAGATCAGGTTCTATCAATGCTGCCTCACCAACTTCAAACCACCCGATGGGTGATCTACATCTTCTCTCGTAAAGGGCCTCATACAATGCCATCTGTATACTGGCCTGAAAACTATTATTATAAGAGAACTCAATCAAGGGTAAATGATCATCCCAATTACCTATAAAGTCTATCACACACGCCCTCAACATATCTTCCAAGGTTTATATAGTTTGCTCTGCTTGCCCATATTTCTGTGGATGAAACGTGGTACTAAGATTCACCTTCATACCAAGCCCCTTCTGAAAGGACTTCCAACACTATGCTGTGAACTGAGCTCCTTTATCTGAAATAATAGATATAGGGACCCTATGCAGCCTAAAGATTTCGTTAAGATAAAGTCTGGCATAATCCTTAGTTGTATCAGTTGTATTGACTGGTAGAAAGTGAGCTGACTTGGTCATTCTGTCTACTATAACCCATATCGAATCATGTTGTCTGCGGGATCGGGGTAAGCTTGTTACGAAGTCCATATTAATCATCTCCCATTCCATTCTAGAATCTCTATGTTCTGGGCTACACCACAAGGTCTTTGGTTCTCTACCTTTAACTTGCTGGAAATTTAGGCATCTAGACATGAACTCTGCGATGTCCCTTTTCATACCACCCTACCAATATACTTCTCGCAAATCTCTATACATCTTTATTGCCCCAGGGTGGATAAAGTATCTGTCGTTATGAGCTTCAGCCAAGATCCTATCTCTAAGGTCGTCAACTCTTAGCACACACAATCTGCTGTGGTATCTCAGGACACTATCTCCCTCTTTTTCAAACACTAATACTTTCTGTTTCTGAACATCTTTTTTCAATTGGAGAAGTATGGGATCCCTGTCTTGCTTTTCTTTCACTTTCACCTCTAAGGATGACTCTGACCCATTTCTGACAATAACATCACCTTCGTCAGAAACTTTACTCTGCACTCCCAAACGGGCTAGTTTGTGTACCTTTTTAGCTAACTCTTTCCTCTCATCCTCAACATGAGTCGTGCTCCCCATGGTCACCCTACTAAGAGAATCAACAACTGATAGAGGATACTTATGTCGTAGTCTTTCAGCAACTGCAACCATCTTCTCTGCCTCAAATTCAACTCCTTCTGGCCGAATACATACTGCAAGCTCTTGTGATCCGTGAATACATCTATGTGCCTACGATGTAGATAGTGTCTCCAGATCTTCAGAGCAAATACCACCGCTGTGAGCTCCAGATCATGAGCTGGGTAATTCTTTTCATGAATCTTAAGTTGTTTGGAGGCATATGCTACACCTTGCCTCTCTATATCAACACACAACCCAAGCCAACTCTGAAAGCATCACAATATACCACAAAGTCATTAACTCCCTCCAGTAGGGATAAGATTGTGCTATGGTTAGTCTGATTTTCAACTCTTGGAAACTCTTCTCACAAGCTTCTGACCATTTGAACTTAGTGTTCATCTGATTCAGCTTAGTCAAGGGAGTTGAGATAGAAAAAAAACCTTTTACAAACCGTTTGTAGTAACCTGCTAGGCCTAAGAAACTCCTTATCTCTATGGGAGTTGTGGGCCTTGCCTAATTCTTTACTGCCTCAATCTTTTGGGAATCAACTTGGATACCTTCACCAAACACAATATGCCCAATAAATGCCACAGATGCCAACTAGAACTCACACTTATAAAATTTAGCATATAGTTGCTGATCCTTAAGGGTTTGAAGGATAATTCTAAGATGGTCTGCAGGCTCCTCCTTGCTACGAGAGTAGATCAGGATATCATTTATGCACACAATAACAAATATATCTAGGTAAAGCCTCAACACCCTATTCATAAAATCCATGAAAGCTGCTGGTGCATTCGGCATCTCGAAGGACATGACCAAAAACTTGCAATGACCATAGCGGGTTCTGAAAGTTATCTTAGGAATGTCTATCTCTCTAACTTTAAGCTGATGTACCCAGATCTGAGATCTATCTTGGAACAACAGGTAGCACCCTGAAGTTGGTCGAATAAGTTATTAATTCTAGGAAGAGGCTACTTGTTCTTAATGGTAACCTTGTTCAACTGACGGTAATTTATGCACATCCGAAGAGAACAGTCCTTTTGTCGCACGAAAAGGACTGGAGCACCCCAAGGTGAGATGCTTGGTATAATGAAACCCTTATATAAGAGATCTTTTAGATGAAACTTTAACTCTTTTAACTCCGAAGGAGCCATACAATATGGAGGGATAGATATGGGTTGAGTATCTGGAAGAGTGTCTATAGCAAAGTCTATCTCCCTATCAGGAGGGACTCCGAGAAGATCCTCAAGAAAAACTTCTGTGAATTCATTCACAACTGGAACATACTGAAGAGATGGTGCCTCAGCATGAGAATTCTGAACTCTGACTAGGTGGTATATACACCTTTTGGAAATTAACTTTCTAGCTTTGAGATATGAGACAAACTGACCCTTAGAAAAATTGAGCTACCCCTCCACTCTAAGACTGGTTCATTAGGAAACTAAAATTTGACTACCCTGGTTCTGCAATTTATGGAGGTATACCCAGCATGAAGCCAATTCATGTCTAGGATGACATCAAAATCTACCATGTCTAACTCTTCCAAATTAGCTACAATAGTCTTACGATAAACGGAGACTGGACAACCTTTATAGATCCTTTGGGCTAGAATAGACTCTCCAATAGGAGTAGAAACATTGAACGGCTCAATAAGGCATTCTGGATTAACCCCAAACTTCACATATACATATGGGGGTACAACTGACAATGTGGCTCCTAGGTGTAATAATGCATAGACATCATAAGTAAAGATTTTGAGCATACCTGTAACCACATTGGTGAATCTCCCTGATCCTGTCTGGTGCCCATGGTATACAAGCGATTTGTGCCCCCGTTTGCTCCTGCTGTAGTGCCCCTGTGAGGTGGCTTACCCTGCGATGTTGAAGAAGCTAACTGTGATCTGTTATCTTTCATATTCTACTTCCCCATAGGACAATCATGACACATTTATCAATGCAATTCGATAAAATTAATTTAAAACATAAAATACCAAAACTATCCTCGGCAACTCCAATAATTATGACGAGACCATTTCCAGCATTTGCTTCACCATACAGAACTATTGGAACTATCAAAATTTTGATCTGAGCTTCGGACTTCGAATGTTGACCAAAGTCAAACTTTGGTTTGAGAAATGACTAAAATCACAATTTTGGGCCTAAAAACCTTATTCTAGCTCCAAATTCAATTTTGCAACTTCCTGTAGTTCAAAATCAACATTCTAGAGCTAATGGAATTAATGGATCCCTAATCCGACCTCTGAAACTCATAATGACACAAAAGCTCACTTTTTTAATAACTTAAGCCTTCAAAAATGCCAGAATTCATATTTTCAACTTTTAAAACTAGGATTTCAATTCCAACCACTCAAATAGATCAAAATAGGCCTAAGGTAACTTATAAAAGGGTAAACAATAATTTTCACATATGAGGCCAAAAGTGACCAACCCGATCATTACATCATTCACCACTAAAAATAATGTTCTACCTCGAACATAAAGAAAAGAGGAGTACCTGAAGCCTCAAAATAGTTAGGATGTTTGGCCTGCATATTAGACTCCAACTCCTATGTAGTCTTATCAACAGACTGATGCCTCAAATGAAGTTCTACAGAAGGTATATCTTCGGATCTCAATCTCTGAACTTGCTTGTCTAATATAGTTATAAACTCCTCTTCAAAGGACAAATCTGGACCCAACTCAACAGAATCATAAGAGATCAAATGGGACTCATCAGGAATGTATCGGCGGAGTATCAAAACATGAAAAATAAAATGTATTAATGATAATCTTGGTGGTGAAGCCAACTCATAAGCTACCTCACTAATTCTCCTCAAAATCTCAAATGGGCCAATGAATCTAGGACTAACTTTCCCCTCTTCCCAAATCTTATCACACCCTTTATGGGTGAAACATTTAGTCAAACACTATTACCAACAGAGAACTCCAGAAGCCTACCCTCCTATCAAGATAACTCTTCTGGTGACTTTGAGCGATCAAAAGTCTATTCTGAATCAGTCAAACCAATCCATAGCATCTTGAAGTCAACACCTAACACCTCAGCCGAACCTAAATCAAACCATCCAATGGGTGACCTTCACCTTCGGCCATGCAAGGCCTCAAATGGTGCCATGTCGATGCTAGAATAGTAACTATTGTTATATACAAACTTTGTCAATGTTAAATATTGGTCCCATCGCGCCCCAAAATCAATCACACAAGCCCCATCATGTCCTCTAGCACTTGAATGGTGTGCTCTGACTGACCATCAGTCTGAAGGCGAAAAGCTAAACTAAAATCCACTCTAGTACCAAAACCATACTATAGAGCCTGCCAAAATTAATAAGTAAACACAGACCCTTTGTCTGATACTATAAACACTAGCACACCATGCAATCTGATAATGTCCTGAATATATAACCTAGCTAACTACTCCACATTATAGCTATTCTTCAACGCTAGAAAGTGTGCCGACTTGGTCAATCAATCAATAACCATCCAAACTGAATCAAACTTGCCTAAGGTTATGGGTAAACCTATAACAAAGTCCATAGTCACTCGCTCCCACTTTCACTTGGTAACGGGCATCCTTTGCATAAATCCATCGAGCTTTTGATGCTCATACTTCACTTGTTGGCAATTTAAACACTTGTCTACGAGTTAGCTGTGTCTCCTGTCATGCCAAACCACCAATAATGTTATTTAAGATCATGATACATCTTAGTCACACCCGGATGAGTGGAATATCTAGAACAATGGGCCTCCTCTAATATCAACATCAACTAATTCCCAACTTTAGGCACACAAACTCTACCATTAACCCTCAAAACACCATCAGAATCCATAATAGCCACCTTGGCCTGCACCTCTGAACACTTTGTCACGTATCATGCATAACTTGGGGTCCTCAAATTGGTGAGCACATATCTGATTAGACAAGGAAGATCTAGCCTCAATAAAGGCCAAAACATTCTGGGGAGGAGAAATATCCAAGTGAACCATCTATCTAGCAAGTGGCTGAGCCTCCAAAGCTAATGGCTTCTCCTCAACCCTCAAGAATGACAAACTATTCTATCTCAAAGCATTCGCCACTACATTAGCCTTCCTGAGGTAATATAGACGAGAGATATCATAGTCTTTCAACAACTCTAACCACCTACATAGTCTTATGTTCAAATTAAGCTGAGAAAAGATGTATTTGGTACTCTAGTGATTGGTAAAAATCTCACAATGCACCCCATAAAGATAATGTCGCTAAACTTCAACACAAACACAGCCGCAACTAACTCCAATTCATAGGTAGGGTAGTTTTTTCTCATGCACCTTTATCTGTCTAGTAGCATAGACTATTACCTTCCTCCTCTACATTAATACACCACCCGAACCCACACCAAAAGTATCACAACATATGACAAATGGAACTCCCTCCTTAGGTAAAGCAAGAATAGGTGCTAAAGTCAACAAATCCTTGAGCTTTTGGAAGCTTGTCTCACACTCATCCAACCATTGAAATGCCACAGCCTTCTTAGTCAATTTAGTAAATAAGGCTACTATAGAAGAGAATCCCTGAATAAAATACCGATAATACCCCTCCAAAATAATTAAACTCCGAATGTCAATCACAAAATTAGGCTGAACCCACCCATAAACAACTGCCACTTTGGCGAAATCGGCCATTATACTCTCTTTTAACACAAAATAGCAAAGAAATGCAACAGACTCAAGTGAAAACTCGCACTTTGAGAACTTGGCATACAACTTCTCCTCCTTCAATATCTGAAATATAGTCCTCAAGTATTGAACATGATCTGCCTCACACTTGGAATAACCAAGATATTATCTATGAACACAATCACAAAGATGTCTAAATAGGGTTTGAACACTCGGTTCATCAACTCCATAAAAGCAGTTGAGGCATTAGTCAACCCGAATGACATAACTAGAACTCATAATGCCCATAACGGTCTTGAAAGTTGTCTTCAGGATATCAGACTCCCAAACTCTCAACTGATGATAACTGGACCTCTAGTCAATCTTGGAGAATATCGAGGCACCTTGCAACAGGTCAAAAAGATCACCAATGTGAGCCAAGGATATTTGTTCTTGATGGTCACTTTGTTAAACTGGTATTAGTCAATGCACATACACATAGTCCTTCTTTTTCACAAATAATACAGAAGCACCCCAAGGAGATACACTCGGACAGATAAAGCCTATCTTCAACAAATCTTTCAACCCTTCCTTCAACTCTTTTAATTCAATCAGGTTACCCGATGATGAGCAATAGATATAGGTGTAGTGCCTGGCTCCATATCAATGGCAAAATCAATATCACGATCTAAAAAAACACTAGATAAATAAGACAAGAATACATCCATAAACTCTCTAGCAAGCCTAGTGTCTTCCAATAATGGGAACTCCTAAGAAACAGCCTGAACATGAGTTGAATATACTAGGCATCCCTTCTCCATCAACCGACAAGCACACATATAAGAAATAACACCCTTAGGATATGATCTAGGTGCTCCTATCCATACTAACTGAGGCAAGTCGAGGAAAGATAGGGTCATAGTGTTAGCATGACAGTCAAGAAAAGTGAGGCGACAAACAATCCTTGCCCAATATCATATCAAAGTCAACCATATCCAACAATGTCAAGTTAATAATGGTATATTTCCTCGTAAAAGTCACAACACCATCCCACAATACACCTGATTCACCACTGAAGATTCACCTATTGGGGTGAAAACACAATAGGCTCAGCAGCGGCTCACATATAATACCAACATTAAAAGCAAAGTACACTAACACATAGGAATAAGTAGAGCCTAGATCAAATTAAGCTAAAGTTGAATGGTGGCACACTGAAACCATACCTATGATAACTACATTAAAGACCTTTGTCTCAGCTCTATCTAGAATAACATAACAAACTATATGGCTAACACCAACCTGTGAGCCTCCATGAGCACCAACTTTCACTATACCACGACCTCCTCTAGCACTGCCTCTCATAACTTGAGATGTGTCCCTAGGTAATAGTGCTAGAGTTAGAGCTGGACGAGCTGGTTGAGAACTTAAAGTCTGAGCAGGAGGTACACGGTGAGGACAACAACAAGCCAAATATCCAATCTCATCACAATAATAACAAGCCCTAGTCTCCTACCTTTGAGATAACCAAGTGGGAGGTGTATGATATAGATAATGTCTATCCAAATGCCCCACCTTACCATAACCATAACAAATCCTGTGCTCCTTCTACTGAGGTGGATGTCCCTGAAACTCTCTACCTCGGGGCAAGGGTCCACTAAACTGACCATGTTGTCAAAACCTTTTCATGCCACCTTGTTTGTAGTGTTTAATACTCTTACACATGTGGTCATAGTCCAACACACTTTGGGAAGGGTCATATGCGAGATCCAATAAAGTTGTAGAAAGGTCATTCAACACTATAAAAGTTGGTGCATCGGCAATAATGATGGTCGGAGAAACTCTTTCAAGCCTAGCCAGTATAAGAAAAAGTAGCTCTCAAACTGAGGTTGTATCATCAGGGGCTAGAGAAGATGGAATGGAGTCTGTAGGCCTCTCTGACTCACACTCAGGCTTCGAAGAAGCCATCTAATTTATCCTATGGATGGAGCTGCCTTTTTAGCAAGTCCTCAACCCTTGGCCCTATCACTAATCCTACTTCAACGTTGAGTGGGAGCAACATCAACTACCTCGGGCTCTCCCACGAATTGACAAGATTTGGTAATTGGCATCTACATAGAAAGGAGTACGTTAGACACCTTCAAAGTAAGTTATACAAGGAAATGCAACCAATAGAAGAAAGATATGAAAGTCTTTCCTATCAAGTATCTCATAGCCTCCCAAAGATGGGTGTGGACATCTACACATCGATCCACGAGACTATACTAGACACCTTGCTCTTAACTCATGAGCCCGATGAACCTAGTATTCTGATACCAAACTTGTCATGACCCGAAATGGATCGCAACTAAGAGAAGAAGGAATAAAGTGGAAATCATCTCAACACAACATAATAATCTCAAAATTTGAAGTCATGAGTACAAGAGCATCTAAAGTAGGTACAAAAGGACATAACCAACAGTCTCAAGAGGAATACAAAATTATCTTATAATATTCAATACAAGTCTAGATAGAAAGTAAAAAAAAGAAAAACTCAAGATCCACGGTGACTCAGAGTCTAAGCCTCACCATTGCAATCTGGATAGATGAATAATAACTCAGCTGGAGTGATCAACTACCCTGTGCGGGTCTGTGCTTGATCTATAGGAAGGTAACAAAGTAGGGGTAAGTACATTGAAGTGTACTTAGTAGATTCAACCGACTGGTTAAAATAAGTGAACAAGTATGTAATAACGAAGAATCCTATCACCTATATCAAAAGGGTTAGTACACAATATAATATAACCATAAAACCGTACTCGGACAAGCTTTTAATCAACTCGAACCTCAAAACAATCTTCAAATTGACCAATCTCTATCAAAATCATATACTGCGCTTCAAGGGGAGCATTGTGATACCTATATCGGCATGAATTAGGCTTAGGGGAAACAAGTCAATTTTAGGGCTAATATTCAAACTTTCCAAATCTAGAAATTAACTTTCAAATCGAGTTATATGTGAAAAATAAAGTTCGTGGATGAAAACTTTACCAAAATCGGGTTTAAAACGAGTGTGGAATGCTCATTTAAAGTTTCAAAATCAAACACAAAAGTTTTTCAATTTTAGACATCTAAATCATGAAATTTAGGACAACAGTCAAGATAAAACTTAAGTAAAATGATTAATATAATGTTAAAAATACTTACCCAACTAAAATCTTTGAATACCTTTCTTTAAAATCACCTCAAAAAGCTTAGAAGTTTGAAAACGGGTTAATAATGGTGTCCCTCGCGTTTATAAAACTAAATAGTGAAATGTTCTCCATGAACGCGGAGCCTAACCAAACCCAACTCTTTGCAAATGCAGGGATTAGATTCACGAATGTGCAGCCTAACCAAGCCAAATTCTCCGGGAATATGAGGACTAGGTCCGCGAACACGGAGCATAATACCTGCACTAGACTATGCACCAACAAAATCAACCAACATAAAAAACTCAAAAGTGGTACTCGAAACTGATCCTAAATCAGGATTTCACAAACTAAATATGTTCCATACAAGAAATAACGATCCAAACATAACAAAATAATCATAATTTATTTTCGAAGTCTCCACAACATATTTATCAATGCAATTCGATAAAATTTGTTTAAAAACTCAAAATACCAAAACTGCCCTCGACAACTCTAAAAATTATGACAAAATTATTTCTGACATTATTTTCACCATCCGAAACTAATGGAATTGTCAAAATTTTGATCCGAGCTTTCGAACTCCAAATGTTGACCAAAGTCAAATTTTGGTTTCAAATACATCTAAAATCACAACTTTAGTCATAAAAACCTCATTTTAACACCAAATTCAGTTCTACAACTTTCTGTAGTTTACTTTTGACATTCTAGAGCTAATGGAATCAATGGATCCTCAATCCAACCTTTGAAACTCAGAATGGCACAAAAATTTACTTTTTTAATAACTTAAGCCTTTGAAAATGCTATAATTCAGATTTTCAACATTTAAAATCAGAATTTCAGTTCCAACCACTCAAATAGATTAAAATAGGTCCAAGACAACTTATAAAAGGATAAAATAATAATTTTCACAGATAAGGCCAAAAGTGACCAACTAGGTAATTACAAGAGGTAAACACAAAGTGGCGTTTCTCCTTGTTGTTGACAAGTTGCTCAGATACACCCTCATAGGAAAATAAAGTCTTCATAATTAATAGGAGAGAGTGTCTATCAATGGAGAAAAATATGATGATATCATCAGCAAAACTAAGATAGTTAATTTGAGGACCACTAACTTGCATTTGGAAAACTTTGTAGTTATGATAAGAGTGAAGAGCATTAAGGCTTCTGGACAGCACTTCTACACCAAGAATAAAGGGCAAGGGATAGAGGATCTCCTTGCTTAAGACCCTTAGTAGAATGAAAGAACCCATGCCTTGTACCATTAATGACGATCGAATACCAATTGTTACTCATAATTTTATAAATCATATCAATGAATATTTTATCAAAACCATATCTTTTCAGAACTAAGAAAATGAAGGCCCAGGGTATTCTATTATAAGCCTTGGCCATATCTAATTTGATAACAACATTGTCACCTTCCTTAGGCTTTTTAACGCCATGAATAATTCCTTAGGCTAACATGATATTCTCATAAATGCTTCTTCCTTTCACACAGCTAAATTAGTTAGGAGATATAAGAGTGGAAAGCATGGGGGCCGATCTAAGATGAAGTAGTTTGGAGATAATTTTATTGGAGAAGTTGCTAAGACTGATAGGTCTGACTTTAGTTAACTTGTTGGGATGATCCACTTTAGGCAGTAGGACAAGGCAAGCATGAGTCATAAACTTGGCATAGTACTTCCATAGAAAAAAGAGTGAATAACATCTAGAAGGTCCTTATGAATAATGTCCCAACACACCTGGAAGAATTTACCACTCATCCTATCTGGACCATCTGCAGAGTTGGGATTCATAGAGAAAGTGACTTGCTTAAGCCCTTCCATACTAGGCATAGCTTGCAAGGCCTGATTCTTCTCTTCACTGACCAGTCTAGGAATGTAATGCAAAAGTTCATCATTAATTTTATTATCATGAACAGTGAAAATATTCTAAAAATGATTGCAAGCAACAATAATAATGTTTTCATCCCCCTACAACCAATTATCATTCTTTGTGTAGATTTTATGAATGAATAATCTTCTCCTCCTCTCTCTCATCAAAGTATAAAAGTACTTAGAATTAGCATCCCCCTCTTTAAACAATTGGAGTTGGGTTTTTTGCTTCAGAATGAACTCTTCGAGCTTCATATATTTGATATACTCTACATTAATGCAATGAAACTTAGCTTTGTTCTTTTCTGTATTATTGTTAATGATCTCTTCTTCAACCTCTTTGGCCCTTTCTTCATAATGTCTAGCAGTAGCAAATATGTCTCCATTTTTTGATGGAGCCTCCACATAGGGTTGCCATTGACCTCTCTATTCCAGCAACTTCTAACTATATCCAGGAAGCTACTATTATCAGTCCAACAATACAAAAACCTGAAGTATCTGATTGGAATGTCTTTTCTAGGAGCCATTTTCATTGGTGGAGGAGTATGGTCTAAGATTACAATAAGCAAATAATCAATTATAGTTTGAGGCATCGTTGCTAGCCACCTATCATTAACACACCAAGGGACAACCATACCAACAAAATGAAGTAATTTGTCCCAAAGAGGTCTTCTAAAGTGATCTCTACATTTAACATAAACAAAGATCTAGCACTTGTCAACCAACTCAACCTGCTGAATCTCAAATGTGATATGTTGATCATCAGTTTTCATGATATGGCAAGTATACTCAGTATTTTAAAGGAGCCAAATCTTTCTATTTGAATTACAAGTAGCATTATTCATCTCCAATTGGAGTCTAATATTTTTTAAGAAAGAATTATCAGCAAAGGGTTCAAAAATAGCAATCGGACCAATATTGTTCATTTTTTTCAAGATTTGGAGTCTCTCCAAAGAGCCTTTGGTATTGATCCCTCTAGTATTTCAACAGATAACTTTAATCATCATTAACATTTGCTTTTGGATCTAGTAGTTGGTTAGCTGGAACTACCAGATATATTTTTGGCTGGTGGTTTCTTATTATGCCTTTAATCTTTTCTATTTCTATGAGATAAATCATGTTTTTCAGTAACTTCATATATCTCCTCTTGAATATCCTCATTAAGAGTGGAGCCAAATGCCCTGCTTAGGTAAATACTAGCCTCCTCCTCATCCTTATCATCAATAGACTAGTATCCTGATGTACCTCATTTTCTAAATTGAGAAACTTATATCTATATATTATTAATAGGAAGAAAATCTAGCATAGGATCATGTCAAGTGGCAACCTAAGACTATAACATGTGTTAGTTTTAAGACAAATTAGTTTAGTTAATAATTAGTTATATTTTTTTTAATTTAATTTAACAATAATTTATATTTAAACACATGGAAAAAAATTAGAATTTTTTTAAAAGTGAAAAATTTGTAAACATATAAAAGAAAAAAACAGAACTGAATTTGATAATGCATCGACACACTTTTAAAACAATGCTTCATGTATTAGGAACTAAACAAATATTTGAATAATTAAACATTATAAAAATTAAATTTATGTGTTTTGTATTAAATATGTAATTACTCAAATATGGTTAGTTTGCATTTGCCATTTTTAAATTTGAATTTTAAAAATTATTTAAATATATTTGTAATTATCTATTTAATCTAATATTTAGATTGCTTTCAATTTTTTTTTTAAATTATGAGATAATCACAAAAAGTAAAAACAAGAAAAAAGTTAATTTATTCATGCTTAAACTTTTCTTTATTGTTAACATATCATAGTTTTTTCATTATAATAAATATCTCTAACACATCATATGATTCATATACATATATTTTAATTGAAATAATTCGCATATATAAAAGGATAAAGCCAACACATTTAGCCAAGTAACAACACAGTAGAATAACACGTGACAACTTTAGTATAAAATAGTTAATTAGGTAATAATTAGTTATTGATTTTTAATATTTTTAAAAATTAAATTATAATTAAATATTTAAAAAGTAAAAAATTTCAAATTTGAATTTAAAAATATTAAATAACTATATATTTTTGAAGGACACCTATTATATTTTAAATGGAGATTAATTGGTTTAGATCTCTGCAAAGATAAATAATTTCCTCAAAACGTGAAAATGAATTTAAATTATACGAAAAAATATATTCAACATAATTAATTAAGAAGATAAGATTAATATGACAGTTTATTTATTACAATGGACTCTTCTAACTAAACTATCCTACTTTACCATTAACTTTATTTTTTAAGGGCCTATTTGGAAGGATACTCGGGTAATTAGATTTGGTGGAATTGAGTATAATTACACTGTGTGAACTATTTGGTTAGACAGGTAATTATATGGTCAACAGGTAATTAAATGTTATTGACTCAGTGTAATTACATTTTCCAATTTACAGAGGTAATTATATGTGTAATTACATATTGCTTATTTTTAATTTCTTTATTTTTATTTTTATTTTTATTTTTCATTTATATTTATTTTTATTGTTTTTAATTCTTTTGTTTCTATTATTTTTTTCTAAAATAATATTTTATTTTACAATATTTATTTTTTATTTCATTCTTATTCTCAATCTTTGTCATTGTAACACCCCATAAAATTATCAAAATGCCCCTAAAATATAATCATGTGCGTAATGCGTCTTTCAAAGCTCTGATTGGAAATCCGAGACCGGATTTGTGATCAGCGTGGAAAATTGAGTAGAAAAATAGTCTCGACCCGATTTTAGAGCAACCGGGTCGAAAATAATTTTCACAAAATCATGTAAAAACAGTGTTGATCCGTGCCCCTGGTGCGACGCGAAGGGGGCGTGGACTAACACTTTTTTTTTTAATTTTTTCGACAGAAATTTCAAAGTTCCAAAAATTCAAGAAATGCACTGGTACGCGCCCTTGGCTCGTCGCAGACCGGTGTATGAATTTTGAGACTTTTTTTCTTTTAATTCAGAAAGGGCGTTTTGGTCATTCCCCATCTTATTCTAAGTCCTAGAACATATTTTTAAAGCTGTTTATTATCGATTGAGGGTTTCTAAACCCATTCTTCTTAAGTTTCTATGCGAAGAAGTTCTGAGAGAGGAGACAAGAAAACCTAGGGGATTGCAAATTCGAGTCCAATTCTTGTGAATATTTGTACAACCTTCTTCCCAGGTATGTAAAGGCTACCAAAACATGGGATTGTTCTTCCATGTACCCCATTAAATGTGGTAGGTTGATAGATGAAGCGGATGAGTCTTGTTTGACAAATTACTGCATGATATCTTAAAAACTACTGCTAAGCTA
>JAOTQJ010167002.1:0-26253 GCA_025642045.1 Solanum sejunctum | reverse complement strand
TTAAGACGAGATTCAAGCACTTTCAAGAATTGACGCTAATTTGACCAAAGCATAACATGATTTATTTATATAGCATTTGTACATGTAAACTGTGGGGTGTTACATTTACCTAAACTATTCTCAACATATCTATACATAAAAATAACCATAAAATAGTCTTAGAATAGTACCAAATCAGTCATTAAGGACTTGAGGCAATATCCTTCCATCAAGTTCATACTAAGGACACAATTGTGATATCCTATAAAGACTCACTTTTGTGGACTGTAAAAGTGCTGCAGCAGCTAAGTTACATCACTAACAAACTAAAAATTGTTAAAAACATAAGTCTTAATTCATAATTCAGCCAACTAAGAAGAGAAAATCTTCTTGAACAACAAGAAAAGTTCACAACAATCCTTAGGATACATGTTGTCCAAAATTTCAGCACAAATATAACTAGCATATACTTCTTATTTGTCGTGGGATAAGTTTAACAAATACATAGATATTTCCACTTACCTTAGACTTCAAGGTTCAAGTTTCCTTCAAGAACCCTAGAGGGTTGTGTAGGCTGCCTTGTGAGGTGAAACAAAGAGAAAACAAAAGTCTTTAGGAAGCTGAAAAATTATATCAAGTGAAAACGAATTAAGGAGTTGTTTTGAGCCCTTTTTAAAGAGTCTCTTGGTCGACATACTCTTGAACCTTTGACCACATTTTACCACATATTAATAAGCTGGTGAGGCAGTAGCTTGGCCCTCACAGTTGGGCCTAAATGGGTCTCAAAGTTGATGGGCCTTGGCTGCCCATTTTCTTAATTCCTCTTCACTTAGTTTTGGTCCCAATTAGCCAAGTGGATTGTGGTGTACTTGGGCCCTTTTATTATTCATATTGGGAAAAAAAATAAAGTCCATTCATCATTCTAAAACACGGGATAAAGTTACACCCTTAACATGGACTTCATTCATAATCGAACTTGGACAAATTCGACGTCAGACCTCGTCTCCGTTTAGCTTGGAAATTTAAGCTAAGCAAGTAGGTGACTCATCTGCTAGCTTCTTAAGTCCTATGAGCACCTCAATTCTCTCACTTTGTTTAGGTCCGTGATCTCCTCAATTTGACACAAAACATGTATACACTTGACCCTCTTAAGCGTTAGATGCACATATCACCCTATAACATGAGATTCAAGCACTTTTAAAAATTAGCGTTAATTTGAAAAGTCATATCATGTTTCATTTGCATATTACTAGTATTGTAAGATGTGAGGTGTTACATCCTCCCCCCTAGGAAAATTTGTCATGGAATGTTAGCACAATTGGATAGCTTAACCAAGTTTAAACCTTTACTTATGTAAACTTTAACAATACACTAAGTATTCAATCACACGTACCTATTAGTATCCCAATTCTGCATGTTGGACTTCCTCTTTAGCTTCAAAAAAGTAAGGTTATTTTGATTTTATTGCGTCCTCGGCCTCCCATATGATTTCTTTTGCTTGCTGCTTTTTCCAAAGTATTTTTACTGAAGCTATTTCTTTATTTCTTAGCTTCTTAACTTGACGATCTAGAATAAAAATAGGTACCTCTTCATATATGAGATCTTCTGTAACCTGCACATCTTTAATAGGAGTGATACGGGATGGGTCACCTATGCATTTTCAAAGCATTGAGACATGAAAAACTGGATGAACCATTGAAAGCTCTTGGGGTAGCTCTAGTTCATATGCAACCTACCCGAACTTCTTAATAATTTTATATGGCCCGATGTAACATGGGCTCAGTTTTCTTTCTTACAAAACCTCATAACCCCTTTCATTGGAGATACCTTTAAAAATACCCAATCCCCTATTGAGAATTCCAGTCTTCTCCTTCTAGCATTCGCATATGATTTGTCATGACTTTGGGCTGCTTCAAGTCGCTGTTGTATTACCTTAACTTTTTCCATGGCTTGTTGTACTAGATCTAGCCCAAGCAAGGTGGTTTCACCTACTTCAAACCATCCAACTGACAATCTACATTTCCTTCCATACAAAGCTTTATAAGGTGCCATCTTGATACTTGAGTAGTAGCCATTATTATAGGCAAATTCAATAAGTGGAAAATGGTCCACCCAACTACCTTTAAAGTCTAATGCACAAGCTCGCAACATATCTTTAAGTGTCTAAATAGTGCATTCTGCTTGACCGTCTATTTGAGGGTAGAATATTGTACGAAAATTCACTTATGTCCCTAAACTCCTTTGGAAGGACTTCCAAAATTTTGCAATGAATTGAGCTCCTCGGTCAGATATAATAGAGATTGGGACTCCATGTAGCCTGATTATCTCTTTGAAGTATAGCTTGGCATACTCTTCAGCCATATAATCGCTCCTGACTAGCAAGAAGTGTGTTGACTTTGTGAATCTATCAACTATCACCCATATGGAGTCAAACTTCTGAAATAAGTGAGGCAAATGGATAACGAAATCCATATTGATCATATTCCACTTCCATGTTGGAAGCTCAATACATTGCATATAACCTTTTGGCTTTTTATATTCTACTTTGACTTGTTGGCAATTTGGAAATTGAGCCACAAATTCTACAAGCTCATTTTTAATGCCTCCCCACCAAAACATTCCCTTCAGGTCATGGTAAATCTTAGTTGATCCTGGATGGATGAAATATCAGGAATGATGGGCTTCTTCCATTATCCTCTTTCTTAATCCATTAATATCAGGCACACATAATCTATTTTGGCAGAAAAGTACTCCATTTTGTATAAGGCCAAAGCTCTTTATCGTACTCTGACTTACCTTTTCCTTAAGCTTTTGTAGAATAGGATCCTCGAATTATTTGTGTTCCACTTACATTACCAATAAAGAAGCTGCTGCATTATGTACAATAACCCCTTCCTTTGGAGTTTCAGGAAAGCAAACTCCCAAACTGGCTAACTGATGTAGATCTTTAGCCACTCCTTGACTTATCACAGCTTGATCACCAGTATTCATGATTTCCTTATGACTCAGAGCATCGACTACCATATTTGCCTTCCCCAGATGGTATAGTATATCAATATCGTAATCCTTCCTTAGCTCCAGCCACCTTCGTTGTCTTAAATTTAGGTCTTTCTGCTTAAAAATGTATTGTAGGCTCTTATGATCAGTATATATGTCAATGTGAACCCCATACAAATGTGGCGCGATATTTTCAAAGCAAATATAATCGTTGCTAGCTCAAGATCATGAGTTAGGTAGTTTTTCTCACGTGGTCGTAGTTGTTTAGATATATAAGCAATTACCCTATCATGTTGTGGCAGTACACACCCTAAGAAAACTTCTTAAGCATCATAATACACTGCATACCTCTCGGTGCCTTCTGGAAGTACTAGCATAGATGCAGAAGTTAGCTTATTTTTCAGCTCCTGAAGCTCCTTTCACATGCATCATTCTATTGGAACTTGGTTGCCTTATGTGTCAACTTTGTTAGAGGTACATAAATAGAAGAAAAACCTTCAACAAATCTCCTATAATAACCTTCCAAACCTAGGAAGCTCCGAACTTCCATGGGTCTTGTTGGTCTTGGCAAATCTTTCATAGCCTCTATCTTTTGTGAATTAACCCTTATCCCCTCATCAGACATAATATGACCCAAGAATACTACTGATTTTAGCCAAAATTCATATTTAGAAAACTTGGCATACAATTGTCGATCACGAAGAACCTGTAACACTTGTTGTAAGTGATTTGCGTGGTCCTCTTCTGATCTTGAATATACCAAAATATCATCTAAAAATACTATTACGAACACATCCAAGAATGGCCTGAATACCCTATTCATCAAATCCATAAAAACCATTGGTGCATTTGTTAGCCCAAATGACATAATAAGAAATTCAAAGTGACCATAGCATGTTCTTAAAGGTTTCTTGGGTATATCTTCCTCCTTTACCCTCACTTGGTGATACCCTGATCTCAAATTAATTTTTGAAAAGAATTTGGCACCCTGTAACTGATCAAATAAATCATAAATCCTGGGGGGTATTTATTTTTAATTGTCACCCTATTCAATTATCGATAGTCGATACACATTCTCAAGGTTCCATCCTTTTTACATACAAATAACACTGCTGCACCCCAAGGGAACACACTAGGAATTGTAAAATCCTTCTCCAATAAGTCTTTTAACTACTCTTTTAATTCACACAACTCTGTCGAGGCCATTCTATATGGAGGGATGGAAATAGGTTGAGTGTCTGGAAGTAAGTCAATATCAAAATCTACTTCTCATTCTGGAGGTAAGCGTAGAAGTTCTTCAGGGAACACATCAACAAATTCATTGACTACTAAAACTGATTGAAGAGTTAGTGATTCTGCCTCCATATCCCTCACTCTAACTAAATGATATATATACCCCTTGGATATCATCTTTCTAGCCTTAAAATAAGAGATAAACTTCCCCTTTGGTGCCCCAACATTGCCTTCCCATTCAAGAACTGCCTCATTTGGAAAGTGGAAGTATACTTTCTTAGTTCGGTAATCTACAGTGGCATATCAAGAAGCTAACCAATCCATACCAATTATAATGTCAAACTCTACCATTTCTAGCTTAATAAGGTCAGACAATGTGTTACGATCACAAAACAATTACTACATAGTCATATAAATCCTTCTAGCCATAATAGATTCATCAGTTGGTGTAGACACTTCAAATGGTTGGTTCAATAATTTAAGTGTTCTCTTAAGCTTCCCAGCAACTAGTGGGGTAATGTATGATAATTTAGAACCAAGGTTAATTAATGCATAAACATTATATGAAAAGATGGACAATATACCTGTGACTACATCAGGTGAAGCTTTTAAATTTTGCCGACTCCGCAGAGCATAAGTGCGATTCTAGACTCCGCTAGAGCTAGTTGCCCCTCTAACACCTCTACCATGTCCCATAGGTGCTTGTTGACCCCTACCTAATGGAGGAATTGACGATGATGATGCAATAGCTGACCTAGTGGACTGTGCTATATGACCCATACACCTTCTCGAGCAATCTTTTAACATATGCCCTGGCTCACCACACCAATAACAAGAGTCTATCCCAACACGACATATACCTTAATGACTTCTTCCATACTGTTTACAAGGTTGCCTAGGGGGCATTTGCCAACTTACTGAATATCCTGTTGTCCGTGTACTATGTCCCTCACGTCGTTGACCAAATTGATTACTTTTAGACCCTTGAAGTTATGGAGGAGCACTAGCTGCAGAGTATGATGATAATGTCCTAGGCAATCTATTAGAAAATCGAGTCATAAGCTCACCTTGGGATGGTGTAAACTGCCTTGTAGATCTGGCCCTTTTAGCCTACCCCTTTCCAACTTTTGTGTCCTTCTTCTTTGCCTCTGATCCTCCAATTTATGTGCAAAAGCTTGCATTCTCGCTACATCTATGTCTTTGTTCAAGGAAGCAATGGTACAGTCTCTAACCAGATACATATCCAATCTATCCACACATCAATGAACTCTATCTGCGATAGTAGCAACTACATTAGGAGCATACCTGGCCAGGGAATTAAATTAAAGGTTATACTCCCTCATGCTCATATTCCCTTGGTGGAGGTTCAAGAACTGATTTGTACGAGACTTTTGTATCTCTAATGGCAAGTAATGGTCAAGAAATGCCTGTTTGAACTCCTTCCAGGTAGTTGGGGGTGCATCTATACCCTTAGATTGCTTCCAAGCTTCATACAATAATATAGCCACTCCCTTCAACCTATATGTTGCTAACTCGATAGCTTTTGTACTACTCACATGCATAATATCTAAAGTGCACTAAATCTGATCAATAAAGTCTTGGGGATCTTCATTAGGATCTGAACCAATGAATGATAAATTAAGAAAATCACGTATCCTTGTACCAACTGCCCTATTCGCACCACCTAAACCGATAACTGAACCTTCCTGTTGTTGACCTTCGGGTCAATAGTTGGACTGTATTTCTCAGATCCTGCACGGTAGCATCAATAGGTGGTTCTGGGGGAATTTTACCACTTTTGAGTTCATCAAAACCTGGAGGAGTTGGAGATGTCTGCGACAGAGACTCCTCTTGAACCTCATTTTTGTTGTCTCACCTGACTGGGTATACCAACCACCACTTACTCCCTTTCCTTTACCTTTGTTTATCCTGGTTTCTAGCATACTTGTTATACAAAATAATTTAGGCGTTGGACATAATACACCAATTACACTTAGCTTTATGACATGATCTAAAGAATAAAAAGAAAGTAAGAACTCCTAAATGCTATGTAGCCTCTGGCTTATAAATGTGGTGCACAACACATTGATAAACAAGACCTACATAGATACAACTTTGTAGATTTCCCTAGGATGACCTGCTCTGATACCACTTCTGTCACACTTAAAGTCCCATTAGGGCGGACTGACACTTGTTACCGATGAGGCTCGGGAGAACTAACCTGTATTCATGTGCTTTCTATACATATTATAAGGGATTTCTACATTTAACATGCCTTTAAGAAATTAAATAGTAATAACAAGCCAAAAGAAAATGCATATGGCTAGGCCGTTGGGGCCATGGTATTTAAAGTATGAGATATGACCACACTTT
Organism: Solanum sejunctum; assembly: GCA_025642045.1. Lineage (NCBI taxonomy): Eukaryota > Viridiplantae > Streptophyta > Magnoliopsida > Solanales > Solanaceae > Solanum > Solanum sejunctum. The sequence goes on along the minus strand of JAOTQJ010167002.1, from coordinate 19,671 downwards.
AATTTACATAGTCTACAAAGCCTCTAGATAAGGGAAAGTATCTACTAAGAGTCAGAACAGGCCCTGCCTAGACTAACTATACAATACAAAAACATAATCTCTATATGCACAAAGCTCCAAAGCAATCTGGAGCTTGGTAACAATAGCTAGATATCTTGTACTCCTACTGGGGAGATCTACTAGCATGAAATTTAGGTCCCCCATAAAGGACGTCAGTATGGGATAATGTACTAAATATGTAAGGGCAGAAATACTATATATGAAGTAACAACTCAAATAAAACTATGCACTGGTGTAGGATAAGAGACCACATTTAGTTATACTGTGGGATCATGTATTTTATGTTCTTTCTATTACTTTACCTTTACTGTATAATCTGTGCACAGCATGCAATACAAATGACCAGCTGATCAGTGATAAATCTATATCAGGATCGGCTCTAGCTAGGCTTTTTCTTTGACCCCTCGGGCTACCCCAGTGATAAGATCGACCCTGGCTAGGTGATTCTTCCACCCCTACGGTTACTACCCATCAATGAGCCATATACTTTACTTTATCCTTCAATTACCTTTAAGATGATTCTTTTGGTGGTCGTAATATTGGAGTTGTAGGACTGTATATACAACATATGACATGTAAATAATCACAAATGATAACACCACAATGAAAGGAGTAAGTTACACAAATAATGAAATACATAGGAGGTAGAACAACATATGAACTTTGTTTAGTAGAACGAACTCATATATCTTGGTATCCAAGTATGTATGTAGGTTTGCAAGTGACTACGTATGGGAGCATATAAACATATAAACGAGTGGATACATGGTTAACAGTTGTGTCGGAGTTGGTAAGTGCCTTTATGTGCTAAGGAAGGATCTATGTTTCATGCCAAGTAATATGAAATCAAGTAGCCTTACATACCTCGCTGCACGACCTCGCTATCATCTTTAGATAACCTTTCCTTCCGCCAAATATTTATCTACAATATAATAGGTGATAAATCTAGCATTAGCAGCCAATAGATACATCTTGGCAGCTCAATCTCAAAAAAAAATAACACATGGGCAGCAAGCGGGTATTTATAAACCCGAGTGTATTCTTTCAACCTTTTCGCCCCTAATCGTACTTTCTAATACACATTCTCATATACATATCATATGCAGGCTATTCTAGTACCATAACAGTCTTACAATAGCCCAAAAAGCACAACATATAATAATTTTACACAACATACAAATAGGCGGCATAATGTTACATCCCTTCGCTATATTTCGATGTCGACAATCCCAAACCTGTTTCAACTTTACCCAAACTGTCCTCAACACATATATACATAAAAATAGCCTTAAAATAGTCTTATAACAATACCAAATCAGTCATGAAGGACGTGAGGCAATAGCTTTTCATCCATCAGCCTACAAGTTTGTACTAAGAACACAATTATGATATCCTATAAGGACTCACTTTTATGGACTGTAAAAGTGGTGCAGCAGCTAAGTCATATCCTAACAAATTAAACCATGTTAAAAAATAAGTTTTACTTCATAATTCAGCCAACCAAGTAGAGAAAATTCTCTTGAACAATAAGAAAATTTCACAACAATCCTTAGGACATATGCTATCCAAATTTCAGCACAAATATAACTAGCATATACTTCTTGTTTGTCATGGGATAAGTATAACAAATACATGTATATTTTCTCTTACCTTGGCCTTCAAGGTTCACGTTTCCTTCAAGAACCCTAGATGGTTGTGTAGACTGCCTTATGAGGTAAAACGAAGAGAAAACAAAAGTCTTTAGGAAGCTGAAAAACTATGTCAAATGAAAATGAGTTAAGGAGTTATTTTGATCCCTTTTTAAAGAGTCTATTAGCTGACTTACTCTTTGAAATTTTGACCACATTTAACCATATATTAATAAGCTAGTGAGGCAGCAGCTTGGCCCTTACACTTGGGCCTAAATGGGTCTCAAAGTTGATGGGCCTTGGCTGCCTATTTTCTTAATTCCTCTTCACTTAGTTTAGGCCCAATTAGTCAAGTGGGTTGTGGTGTACTTGGGCCTTTTTATTATTCATATTGGGCTAAAAATAAAGTCCATATATGATACTAAAATATGGGCTAAAGTTACACCCTTAACATGGACTTCATTCATAATCAAACTTGGACAAATTCGACGTCGGGCCTCGTCTCCGTTTGGCTAGAAAATTTAAGCTAAGCAAGTAGGTGACTCACCTGCTAGCTTCTTAAGTCCTATAAGCACATTAATTCTCTCACTTTGTTTAGGGCCATTATCTCCTCAATTTGACACAAAACATGTATACACTTGACCCTCTTAAGCATTAGACGCACATATTGCCCTATAACATGAGATTCAAATACTTTTAAAAATTGGCATTAATTTGAAAAGCCATATTATGTTTCATTTGCATAGTACTAGTATTGTAAGATGTGGGGTGTTATAGTGGGACAACCATGCATCATGATTATATGACACTGCATCACATTATTTACATCTCATGGCATCCACTCCATCTCTTATCATATGTGTATTGCTATTACTAGTGTAGTACTCAAGAGATTGTATACTTATTCTATCATTGACTAGAGTAACTATTGGAAATATTTATATATTTATATATATATATATATATATATATATATGGATGGATTTACTATGCCAGCTGATGAGTATATGTACATTATTGTGAATTATATATTATGTTGTGCTGGGACTTTTTTGAGTGCAGGGTTATAGTTCAGCAGTTTGTGGTTGGGAATTATGAGTACTTGTGTTCTTTGTTGCTTTACTTTAGATTAGTTTCCATTTGTCAAGTACCTTGTGTTTGAGTGCTTACCCCTTGTTATATTTTTGTATGTTGCGATTATGGTACTCTATTAGCTTCCTTCACTTTAGGATCGAGCTTTAGGATCACTCGTAAGGTAACCGCTTATACCTTCAATAGACCTATGAGGATTTTATCTTATGTTATGTTATATTTGAAGATTACACAATGAGACTTGTATTTTTATTTGTGCATTCTCATTATAGAGGCTTGTATATGTGATACTAGTTCTTGGAAGGTCGTAATTTGATTTCCTATGCCTATTTATCTTATTAAACAATTTATCTTCCATTTTATTTAGTATGTTTAGTTGTTTAGGTTTCGTATGACTGGCCTTGGTAGGTTATATAAATGTCATCACACTCAAATTTTGGATCGTGATAATTTGGTATAGCCCTAGGTTCATAAGTCTCACATATGTACAAGCCCAGTCGAGTAGAGTCATAAGGATCGATATGGAGATGTCCATTACCTATCCTTGAGAGGCTATGGTGACTATTAGAAAATTTTCTTTTTACTTCATTCTAATCAATTCGTGTGTGGTATTTTTCTAAGTGCTACATGATCATGTGTCCTTTTGACAGATGGCAAGGACTAGAGTTATTAATGCTATCGAACGAGGGGAAGTAACCCCTGATATTGCATTAAGACCCCATCTAGGGTAGGGGTCGTTCCAGAGGATGAGCTAGAGGTTGGGGCCGAGGAGCCGCACCGACGAGGGATTATGAACAGGGTATCTCCCCAAAGCCAGGCATGGAGCCTAGATAGGAGTAGGTTCCTCATGAGTTTGTTGCAACACCACTGTTCCAAGAGACATCATTGAGAGTTTTGGGTGTAATTAAGACTTTGGGGAAGGCAGGTAGCCCTGCGGATACATTTGGTACTTCATAAACTAGAGTTAGGGTATAACCCCAGGACCAGAAACAGGCCCCCGAGGCACTGATTCAAGTGGAGAAGCCACTAGCAGCGCTAATTATTAAGATTTCACCAATATCCATTTTATTAATGATGAGTAGCATAAGTATGAATGATTTAGAAAGATGGACCCACCTTAGTTTCAGGGTGAGAAGGTTGAGGATGCATATGAGTTTTTGACCACTTGCAAAGAGTTACTTCATCGCCATGAGTCTCGGTCGACGCCATGGCATACGATATGTTATCCTTTAGCTCTATGGGCCAATTAGGAAGTGATGGAAGACTTATTTGTGATCCCTCCCAGTTGGGTCTCCTCAGATGATTTGGGAGACATTTTCTAGTGCCTTTTATGATCGGTTTGTTCAGTGGAGTGTTCGTGAGGAGAGTCATCTAAGGTATGAGAGCTTGAGGTAGGGCATCATGATCATTTTAGAGTATGAGGTTCACTTTTGTCAGTTGTCCCGTCATGTTACAACTATTATTTTGATTGGGGAGGAGAGAGTTCACTGATTTATAAGAGGGTAGATTTTCCCTATTAGACATGCAGTATTTTGGATATCTAGAGATTGAACTTCCTTTCAGCCAGTGGTTATTACCGCCAAGGAGGTAGAGTTGATGCAAAGAGTGGAGTTTGGGGACCCTAAAAGGGTTCGTACATTGGGATAGTACTCAGTGCCTCATCAAGAGGCAAAGTTATGGCTAGAGAAGGAGGTTCATTTCAGCATCACGGGTTCATAGCCTAGATTGTTGAGTTATTGATTTGATAGAGTTTTGGCTAGTTTATTTCTTACTAGTCTTGTGATTAGATTGGTTGGCCTACGCCCTTTTTCTATAAGAATTTTATTATCATATTCCTATTGAGTTATTCTTGGATTGACGATGGTTTCCGTTGTTAGATTGTGATTTAAATGAATCTGATAAAACCAAGTGGTTCGCTTGGGAACTATCAATAGTCTTTGAGTGTTGGTCACACCAAGGGTACCCTCCCAGGGCATAACAAAAGAAAAGATAAGATTTTACATTGAAGACAAGTTATTTGGACAGTTGAAGACAATTAATTTTTGGTCAAAAGAAGTTACTGCAATAGTCATATATTTGACTAAATTTTAATGATAATTTATGGGATAATTAAAAAGGATGTTAAGACTCATTTAATAGAATAAAGATAAATAATAATATAGTACTTCTTAGAATCATTTTTTTAACTCTATATAAACCAGGACTAATGTTGTGAATTCATATTTTATTGTATAGAAGAAAAACATTGTCATTGAGATTTGAGATATAGTTACTGTATTAAATTAAGATGAAGAAAGAATCAACCATTGTGCTTTCTATTATTTTTTTGTCAATTTTGCCAGGTTAGTTTTTTTTTCTCTTTTCTTCTCTTTTTTTCTCTTTTCTTCTCTTCCCCTCTTTCTTTCTCATTTTCATCTTCCTGTTGAGTGTGACACCAATTGAATAAGCAAGAACTATAATAAAAATTATTTATTTTATATAAAAAGAGAGAATTATTAAAAGCAATTTGACACATCTGGAGTGTGATTATATCATCAATTGAAAAGAATTACTAAACTAAATCAATTTAGTTTTTTTTGTTTAACAATTTTGCATCTCAAAGAGTTAGGAAAATAAGATTCTTAAAAAAATATAAATTATATATTAATTTATTTTTTAAAAATTAAGGCTTCCATTTTGATATTCGTCTTACGCCATTAATGTACTTGAGCTACTTTTGTATACTTAATTGATATTTTTCTTTTTTCATGGATTAATTCATAGGTTCACCATCCGATGGGGTGTTCGGAGAAGATCAACCATGTCCAAAACCAGATGATTGTGATGTTACATTGTGCAAAAATGGATTTTATATATGTTACCTAAAGAAATATGTGTGCATACCTACCCCCCACACAAGTAATTCCTTGCAACACTGATGATAACTGTGTTAAGAAATGCCCTCCTACTTGTAGATGCACTTCTGCCAAGTGGAACAATGGAAAATAGTGTGTTAGATAGAAGATTAAGACGTGGTGTAGATAAAAGTTATTCCCTTGGGAGTGTGTTTATGTGAAGCTGAGAAATATAATATTATTTCAACATGTTTTGTTTACACTTCTTACTCATTTTTCAATCAACCAATTCGTAAACTCCAAAATCAGTGAGGATCCAGAATTTTTATTTGAGAATTTCGAAAAATGAAAGTATAAACCTATGACTAAGCCAACAAAACACAATTTAAAAGAAGGCAGTAATATATGATTTATAGGTGACATTCAAATGCTGATGATTATTTAAGGGAGCTTTGACCTGTTCGCTAAATGAATTTTTGATATTTTAATTTAGTTCACAATAATTTAGAACAAAATATGAATATCCAATAATTTAAGTATGAAACTAATGAAATAGTTATAATTTAGAAAATTTGTAATAAAAAAGATTTGTAAAAAAATCAGAGGAATGGCGAACAGTTATTGCCATCACCATCAAGCATCGAGGTCATATCTTTCAAATCTTCACGTAATATAACTTATTATATAATATCTTATCCAATTTATTTTATATTTATGCATAAGTATTTCATCTTTCAAATCTTCCAAATTAGTAATTTTATAATTTCGAGGTCATTTCTTACTCGGTTATAATGGGTTTTTCAAGTATGAGTTTCTTGTGACTTATAGTAACTAATTTTGCAGTAAATTTTCATATTTCGTCTTTTTAAAATTTGAGTGGTTTTTAGACCATTTTTCCTCTGATTTTGAACACTTGCAATAAGGTTTCCATTAGACTCGTTATGGTGTGTATTTATATTTTAAATAGTAGTGGAAAAATAATTTTGTCACGACCCAAGAGGATACCCTTGCATAGCCGACACTCAGTAACTATTGTTATTCCTCAAGAGAATCACTTGACTAGACAATAGAAGACTTAACTCAATAAGAAATATCTCAATAGAATGAAATAATCAAGATAAAGGCCAAAATCTAACAATTTGTCAAATCATCAATCAATAACTAGTATGAAGGAAACTAGCCAAAACAATATCCAAATCAACAATCTCAGTCTATTCTGTGAAGCCCCGAGCCAATAACATGTCATGGTTACCTCAATTCAAAATTAAAAGGGGATTAATCTAAAGCTAGAAAAGAAATTTGGTGTCCTCCAAAAGCAGGGGAAGACTCACCAGTAAGTTGAACACGAATGGGTCCTCAACAGTGCGTTTGTTGATGACTTCTAGTACATGTCTCTGCATCATGATAAAATGCAGGCACAAATGAACATCAGTATATGGAATGAATGATTATATAAAATGGAAAAATAAAATAGATATAAGGTAGAATATAATCATCTCAAAATACTCAATCAAAACGTCATAAGTTTAAAGAAAAAATAAAGACTAGACAATGACCAATCATAAATAATCCAATCAAAGTACTATCAAAACCTATTTGGTAGTTTCTCTGACTAACAATCATCACTTATAAGTCTATGATAATACAACAAAGCAGTGTCATTGCTCGCACATCCAATGCTTTACCAGGGTAAGGGACGCTCCACAATCAATCCAATCCTCTTTAAGAATTTCAGAGGTATGACCCCTATCAATAATCCTATGTTGGTGGCACAGTTATTGAATTCAAGTTGGACTTACTCTCACTTAATTCAGTACACAATACTCCTTTCAAGACTCAATGCTCATAAAACAATCAATTCAATCAATAAGTCTCATAAGGACTCTTATCAATCCATCACAATCAAGCCTTTCGGCTTATCAACCATTCAATCAGTTTTCAATCACATCTTTCAAGATGGGGTTAAACAATCGTTAAGAGCACTATTAATTTAAACCAATCATTGGAGTTCAATTATGAAAACTCTTGGGACCGTCAAGATTTATCAATATCATCATCATGCTCAATCACAATTACAGTCGTACTGTTAAGACTCTAGACGCAATCCCTAGCTTTATTCATGCAAATCTTTTATTAAATAATATCTAGAGTTTATGAAATAACTTATTTAAAAATATTTGTTTAGTAAATCAAGTTCATACTGTTCATCTAGCATATAAAAATATGTAGAATATATATATATATATATATATTTATAAAAAAAAAACTTTCAAAGACACATGCATAGACTCAATATTTTCATAATCTTTCAATTATCATAAATGGGGACATATGAAAGAACAATTACATGCTTTAGTTTAGCCTTACACACCTGAAAATAAGTCAAACAATCAATTCCTAAGAGTTAATGCCTCATATACCTGGAACTCGCCTTACACCTATTCGAGACTTGATTCTAACACTCAATTGGCTACTTGACCTTGAACCAAAATCAAAATCTGATTCGAGAGTGACCCTAACATTAATCCGAGACCCAATGCTCGAATTGATATTTGATTGACATTGAGGTTGATTTCTGGTAAAAAAAATTATTTTTTTCAAAAATACATTTTCTACTCTGTTGAGGCGTGAGGCTGAGAGAGTTTTGAAAAAAAATGTTTTCCTGACTTCTTGGAGGTAAATATTTTTTTCTTAAATTTAGCTTGAACTTTTAAAATGACAAGTATTTTGAGATAAATATTTTTAGTATAGATGATAAATATTTTGAGACTAAAGAAGTATGAAAATGTAAATTGAGACAGAAGAAGTATGAAAAATATAATATCTTGTTCTTACCAAACTTAGAGAGTAGTTTTTCAAAATTTATTGATTTAACTATGTTGATTATAATATGTAATGGCCCAGCTTGCTAATGATATTGTCCATTTTGGACCTTGATCTGCACTGTTACACCCCGGGACGGGGTACCATAGACGTAACCGGCACTCAGAGACTATTGGTAGTCCTAAAGCAAACCACTTGGCCTCATCACATTCATTCAATCAATAAACTCAAGACAATCAACGGAATACTAAGGAATGTGTGGGCACATCTTATCTAGTCTTAAGATAATAATATGAATAAATAAAAGGGCTAGTAGAAGAAACTAGCTCAACAAGTCTTGACATCAATATTCGACTCTAGTTTATGAAGCCTCTACCACTATCAAACGGTGATAATAACAGACCAACAACTACCTTAAATCAAATAAAGTAAAGCTAATCAAGTCTAACTTTAAAGTAAGATGAAATAAAGGTAATGAATCCTCTGAAGTAAGGGAGGTTCACCAATCAGCTGAACGTCCCAGATCATTGGTGAATGTCCCAGATCTTTAATGATACGCCCGTTGATGATCTCTAACACTTGTATCTATATCATGAAATGATGTAGCACTGAGTGGCGTCAGTAAATGAAATGTATGGTATGTAAAATAGCTAAAGAAAATAGAAACAGATAGAATAATATGGAACAACATCAACTCAGAAACATAACCAATCAAACTATCAAATGTCTATCTCAAGTAAGAATAAAGAGTAGACAAGTGACCCATCAACCAACTCAACTCAACTCAGTGAGACTCAACTCAATGAGACTCAATGAAACTAAACTCAACATTAGAGTACTATTAGTATGGGACCTATCTAGAAGTTTCTCAGACCTACAACCATCTCATATATGAACTGGTGATGATATAACGAAATGATGTCGTTGCGGCATCCGCCATTAGCTTGCCAGGGTGAAAGTTATGGCATCTGTGGATCCATAATAACTTTAAGTCCTCTTTTGGGACTAAGAAAACATCTATTTTCATGGTCCAATCCTCTCCTATGTTGGCTACGTAGTTATGAGTGCGAGTGAGACTAACTCTGACTCATTTCGATGCTCGATACTCCTCATAAGTCTCAATATGCTTATAAATATCAAACATCAAGATTTTTCATCATTTAGTCTCTTTGGGATAAAGAACATCAACACATCTCATCAATCATTAACTCAATGGATTAGGAACATTCTTTTAAGATTGAGTTTAATCTCTTTAAAACTCTAAGGGTATCAATCTCATCAACACACTCAATTTGGGACTAGAACCATAACAACAAGCACATTTATATCATCAAGGCTTTAGACTCATCTCCTAAGTTCATTCTTGCATGCTTTCAAAAGTTAATATATATAGTTTTATACAATATCTCATGAAAAGTATTCAATTCAAGAAAACAAGTTTATGATGATCATTAATGTATGAAAATACATGTAAGTAATATAGCTTTCAAGAATTTAATCAAGATAATATTTCAAGAATCATGTATGGGGACTCATGGAATCTCAACTCATCTATAGGCCACATGGGAGAAAAATCTCATGCTTTATAGTTTAGCCTTACATACCTGGGATGAAGAATAACTTAAACTTCTTCAAGGAATTGATCCCAAATCTTGAAAATCTCAAGCTTTCTCTTCTTTCTCTCTCAAGAACTCTCACTTGGAAGTTAGAAAAAATGAATTTTGAAACTCTTAATCTGAAGAAAATGACCTTTATACATGTTCGTGAGACTTAGGAGGGGTTGGAAAATGATCAAAATACCCTTCACGAATTGAAAGAAAAACTTTACCTCGAGATAGCCCAGTCCTCGTCGGGAACTGGGCGCGCACTTATGTAATTTTTGACTAAAAACTTAAAACGCATTGAAAAACTATTTTTATATGAAAATGTACTCATTTGTCAAATGCATTTTATGTGTAGTTTTTTATAAATCGCTTTTCGATTGATTTTTCAATCCCATAGAAAAAATTAAAAAAAAATAGAAGTATTGGTCTGCATCCCAGGTGTGTCACGCCTCGGGCACGCATCAACATTGTTTTTTATTTTAATTACAAAAAAATAATCTTTTTGACTCAGTCGCTCTAAAATTCGACCAAGATCATTTTACCACTCAATATTTTGTACTGGCCACAAATTTGGTCTCGGATTTTCTATTGGAGCTTGAGAAGACACATTATGCGCACAATTTCATTCTAGGAGTATTTTGATAATTCCATGGGGTGTTATATTATCTCTTCCTTGGGATCATTCGTCCTCTAATGATGAGTGGAGATGGATATCAAGGCACGAATAGAAATTGAAAGCTTCTCTCAATACGCATTCAATCAATTAAACTCTCGACTCCTGTATCAAACTTAAAAATCTCTATTTAGACTCAGGAATATACGCATAAAGAACGTAATTACTCAAATACGCCAACTCATGGGTGAAAATTGATTCAAGAGTAGAAAATTCAACTCGTTAGAGGGCATCATCATCTGTAGCTCATAACTCTTGTCAAGGCCTAGGTTTTCCTGCATACTCTTGTAGCTCATAGCTCACCGACAGGCACAAAGATGACATTAGAACTTGAGCAATAATCATTCAAACACCTTGTAAATCAATTGTTCGGACTCAAGAAAGAGTTCATCAACTCTAATTGAAAATAGGATCATTGTGATATGCAAGACTTTATGAAAACTTACTATCTCAACTCTCCACCTTAATTGTACTCTTTTTTATGGCACTCTACTCCATCAACTTAAGTTTATAGCTCTTACTCAAGTTTTCATCTAACCACCTCCTCTTCTTCTATTCAAGCCTACTTCTAAGCCTCAAGGTGTTATTAACGAGATGATCATATTCATACAAAGCTAATCCTCAATACTCAACTCTAAAATTCCATTGGGTTTTCCTTAAAAGATAGTACTTCATTACTCTTTCTCAAACCCTTATTTATGAAGTCTTCATTAGTCTATCATCGATATTCGCATAATAACAACCACAAATTCAAGCCTATCACTCTAACCACTTCAGTTACACCTTAGAATTTTCAAGCCTATTTAGCACTTCTACCTCTACCATTCAATGAATTCTCACTCAAAGTCACACGAACATACTCTTACCTATCTACTGCTCATCATATGGTTTTATCTCTCTCCTCTTCCTATCTCTATCCCTACATGACACAAGTTTAACACTAGTATCAAAATAAGGATATACTTACTCCTCCTCATCTACCCTCATTCTCAGTCTACAACTATCAGTATCACTATTTGGACTTGGAGAAACTCATCATCTACCCCTTCGACGAAACCTCAACTACTATCTCTCCATGCAAAAGAAGCATGAATATCATCAAGAACTCAAATACTCAGTTGCTTGAATACTCATTCTCATGAATAGACTTCGAATACAATGTCTAGAGTTTACACTTTATCTCCAACATCATTATTAAGCATGAATACTATCAAGGACTTGCATACTTAAGTACGTAGAGGCTCAAAAGGAACATCAACTCAAAGATAGGAACTCAACTCCATTATCACAATTCAAGAGCAATCATTCTCTCCCATCACCCATAACTCACCTAATACCACCAGTATTTCTACCAAGACTGGAAAGTTGGATTACTCAAAGGGCATGGAACAGAGATCATTAGCACAATTCAATCGAAACATCTTATCTGAAGATATTCATAATGAAGTGCAATCTCCCTCGTCTATCAAAATTCACTCTGAGTTCACAAAACTATACGTAATGTAAAACTCAGGTCACATCTTATTCAGTATAGGACTAGAAACCTTGGATTCACGAGGTAAGATCAAGATTAATGAATGAATTCATCACTTCTCATCTTCGAAACTCAACATGAACAGGAATCAACATGATATACATGGGACTAGGTCATAAGTATGACAGTTATACATCAGAAGGGAATAGAATATCACCTCAACCAAAGGGTAAAGATTATATGAGATGAAAAAGAATTGATATCTCATCTTGATCAGCCTATCACTATCGAAGAATCAAGATCTACTCTGGTTTACCACTTCGTCATCTCTCCCTTAGCTCTCAAGGTCCTCTCTCTAAATCTGGAATCAATTTCCTTTACTAGGTTGTAAGTATATACCTCCACTTGGTCAAGGAAACACTACCCACAAGAATATCTTAAACTCTTCTATTATGCTGTAATCGCATACATATAACTAGTCACTCAGACTCTTTTTAATAATCATTCTTAGCTCCTTCCTGTCTCTATGGAAATCTCTCTATATTTACTATTCTTATGGCGTACATAATCACTTCCCAGAACTCTTACAATCAAACCTCCTCTTTTTACCTGTAGACTACCAACTCCTATGCCCTCTCCCCCCATAAACTCATTTGTATAAGACTTAGACTATCATGGAAAACTCATCATCATCTATCTATAAGCCCTAAATTGACTTAGCTACTAGTGACGACAAAGATTACTTATATGAGGCTACTCCATATCGACAACCCAAATATACTATTTAGATTCTCATAGAAGTCATAACCTAGAGCTTGACATATTTTTACACAATCATGGGTACATATCTCAAACCTTTTAATACTTTCTTTTCTAGTGCTTCTCCCTTAATTTACTATCTCTATCTAAGGGGTACCTCTACTCTACTCCTAGCACCACGTCCCTAGCCAGTCAACATCTTAATTATTAAACACACACTACAGCAAGACTCTTAGGTCAAATCTCTAACAAAGACTATCATTATCATCATGCTATCTACCTCTTCATATCACTCCCCAGAATTTCAAACTTAGGGATTATTGCTACCATCTGCATCACACACTTCCCTAGTATTATTCCAACCAATAACTACTAGGTAATAATTTAGGAATATAGGCCTACTAAAGTCTCATAGCGAATACTCGATCCACATCCCCTCTTCACAACTCATGTATCATTTACCCATTCATTACACCTCCTTATCTAGCTAAGCTCATCACTATATGAATCTTATGATACTCTCAAGTCGAAATCATAAACCTAGTTTAGGTCTATTGCCTCACAAGTACTCTGTTTCCCCTATTTAACATCTACACTTCACCCTCGCTAAAATAATATCAAAATACATTAACATAGACCTCCTTCTAGTTTTTAGCATGCTTTAACACATTTTGGCACTAACTCACTCACTCTCTCTCATTTTGGCACTAACTCACTCACTCACTCTCTCTCTCTCTCTCTTTATATATATATGTATATGTATATGTATATGTATATATATATATATATATATATATATGTATACCTCATCATGAAAGTCATGGGATATGTATGAATCTTTCATCAAACTTATGGCAATCGCCTCACCACCCCATTACATACCTAAAGGATACATAACTCTGACTACAAGCCCCAATCATCTATCACTCTTACTGTCTCGTTTCTTTCTTTCCATCAAAATCCCTCTAACTCTGGGATGATTCAGTTCTATTCAGAGTTTATAAGACTTCATATCTCACTCTTAGGTGGTAACATTAAACTCCTTAGATACATAAGTTTCTCTCTCATGAGTAACATCAGAAGCAAGTTTTGAAGAAAAAGGGTCTGGGTACCTCTAGAGTTAACTCAAATGCATAGTTCAAATGAGTAATAATTCACTCATTCTAGTCACTCAACCTAGCATACTAGTTGGCTTCTCTCAAGTCTGGTGTAGTCTCTCTACTATACTAACTATTTATCCTAGAGGATCTCATCTATAAGAGTGTGAACATTACTATCACTATCACCTCATAGACGAGGCATAGTCGAAAGGTTTAGAGCATCACATGAATCATCGTAGATTTCTTAAGAAATAGCTCTATCATACAATTCAGAATTTGAAAGAAGGAAAACTTTTCCTGATGTCCATAGCTTCCCTATTATAGATATGGCGCGCTTCACATCAATAATAAGGACTCTACTAGACATGGCTTCATAGACTCCCTATGATACTTAAGCTATGTACTCTGATACCAAGTTTGTCATGCCCCGGGAGGGTACCCAAGATGTAATCGGCACTCAGAGACTATTGTTAGTCCCTAAGCGAACCACTTGTCCTCATCACATTCATTCAATCAATAAATTCAAGACAATCAACGAAAGACTAAGAAAAGTAATGAGAATATCTCATCTAGTCTCACAATAATAATATCAATAAATAAAAGTGCTAGTAGAAGAAACTATCTCAACAAGTCTTAACATCAACATTCGTCTCTAGTCTATGAAACCTCTATCACTATCAAGCAATGTCAATGACGGACCCATGGCTATCTTAAATTAAATAAAGTAAAGCTAATCAAATCTAACTTTAAATCAAGATGAAATAAAGGTAATAAATCAGAGGCTCACCAATCAGCTGAACATCTCAAATCCTCAATGATGCGCCTATTGATAATCTCTAACACCTGTATTTGCATCATAAAATGATGTAGAACCGAGTGACATCAGTATATGAAATGTACGGTATGTAAATAGCTAAAGAAAATAGAAACAGGTAGAATAATATGGAACAACATCAACTTAGAAAGATAACCAATCAAACTGTCAAATGTCTATCTAAAGCAAGAATAAAGAGTGGACAAGTGACCCATCAACCAACTCAATGAAACTCAACTCAACATCATGGTACTAGTAGTGCGGAACCTATCTAGGAGTTTTTCGAACCTACAACCATCACCTATGATCTGGTGATGATATAGCGATACGATGTCATTGCAACATCTGCCCAGTACCTTGCCGGGGTAAAAGGGTGTGGCATCTGTAGATCTATAATAACATTAAGTCCTCTTTGGGACTAAGGAAACATCTGTTTGTCACGGTTCAATCCTCCCCTATACTGGCTACGTAGTTTTGAGTGTAAGTAGGACTCACTCTGACTCATTTTGGTACTCGATACTCCTTCCAGGACTCAATATACTCATAAACATTAAACATTAAGATTTCTCATCATTTAGTCTCTTTGGGACAAAGAACATCAACTCATCTTATCAACCATTAACTCAATGGGTTAGGAACATTCTTTTAAGATAAATTCAACCTCTTTAAGACTCTAAGGATATCAATCTCATCAATACACTCAATTCAGGACCAAAATCACAACAACAAGCACATTTATATCATCAAGGCTCTAGACTCATCTCCTAAGTTCATTCTTGCATGCTTTCAAAAGTTAACATATAGGGTTTATATAATATCACATGAAAAGTATTCAATTCAAGAAAACAAATTTATGATGATGATCAATGCATGAAAATACATGTAAGTAATATAGTTTTCAAGAATTTAATCAAGATAATACTTCAAGAATCATGTATAGGGACTCATAGACCCTCAACTCATCTATGACTATCTATGGGGCACATTGGAGAGTAATCTCAGGCTTTTAGTTTAGCCTTACATATCTGGGATGAAGAATAACTTAAGCTTTTTCAAGGAATTGACCCCAAATCATGAAAATCTCAAGCTTTCTCTTCTTTTTCTTTCAAGAACTCTTACTTGGAAGCTCAGAAAAATGGGCTTTAAAACTCTTAATCTAAAGAAAATGACCCTTATACACGTTTGTGAGACTTAGGAAGGGTTGAAAAATGACCAAAACACCCTTCACGAATTGAAAGATAAAATTTACCTTGGGATAGCCTAGTCCGCGCCACGGACTAGGCATGCACCTATGTAAGTTTTGATTGAAAACTTAAAACGAGTTGAAAATTATTTTTCTATGAAAATATACATAAATCACATTTGTCAAATGTGTTTTATGTGTAATTTTTTAAATCGCTTTTCGATAGATTTTTCAATTCCATAGAAAAAATTAAAAAAAATATAAGTGTTGGTCCGCGTCCCAGGCACATCGCGCCTCGGGCACACATAAATACTATTTTTATTTTAATTATGAAAAATTATCTTTTGACTCGGTTGCTCTAAAGTTCGACTGAAACCATTTTCCCGCTCAATTTTTTGTACTGATCGCAAATTCGGTCTCCGATTTTCTATTGGAGCTTGGAAAGACACGTTATGTGTACAATTCTATTCTAGAGGTATTTTAATAATTTCACGGGGTGTTACATGCACAGCTTTAAAATGTGTCATTAGTAGGTAAGGTTTGTTGATCATATACCCAACATTGCTTTTGTGTTTTGCCAATGTAGGACTTCTCATCTCAAGATAGGTTATTACATACAGCCCCTCTATGGATTTAGCGTCCTTGCTGAGGTTTGTCCCACCGCATGGAATTCGCCTAGACTCAGCACTGAGGTTTGCCTCGCCTCATCGAGATTTGTCTAAACTCAGTTGAATTCTAACCCACATCGACAAGGCTGACACACGAGTAGCTCTAATACCATCTGTAAAGGCTGAGCCCCCTAGTGATATTGTATGCGTGCCTTGACCCACTCTGCTTTAAAACGCGTCACTAGTAGGTAAGGTATGTTTACTTATATGCCCAGCATTTGTTCCTGTGTTTTGCCAATGTGAGACTTCTCATCTCAAAATGGGTTATTATATAATAATTGTTAATGCAATATAATTTTGACATTTAAAAATTAAATACTCCCTCTGTTCACCTTTACTTGTCACTATTTCGTTTTTCGAAGTCAACTTGACTAAACTTCAAAACTAAATTGAAATAGCTAAATATAATATTTAAAATTTAAAATTATTAGATAATTGAAAACTATATAAAAAAATGTTATAAGTTGCAATCTTTCTCATATTAATATGATAAAAAAATATATCTTAAAAATGTTGATCAAAGTTCATATGATTTGACTTTGAAAAGTGAAATAGTGACAAGTAAAGTGAATGGAGAGAGTATGATACATATCTTCTACTAATGTACTTGATAAAATAGAAGGGAAATGAAAATAAATGCAAATAATAATTTTTTCCCTTTTCTACCTTCCTAGGAAATTAACTGAGTTATTCCATTTGTTGTTTTGATCATATCTTCTACATTTTTGGAAATTTATTGAATGAACTCAATTGGTAAGTTTTTGCAACCATCTATATATACCATTACTAATGTTGTGAATTCATATTTAATTGTATAGAAAAAAAACATTATCATTTGAGATTTGAGATATAGTTTTGAATTAAGATGAAGAAAGAATCAACCATTGTGCTTTCTATTATTTTTGTGGTCATTTTGCTAGGTTAGATTTTTTCTTTTTCCCTCTTCCCCTCTTTCATTATCATTTTTCTCTTGTTGTTGAGTATGACACTAACTATCTAAAAAAAAAAAAGTATGACACGAACTCTTTCTTTTGTACCTCTATGCATACTAATTTATTTTTAAAAATTTAAGGCCTCCATTCCGATATTCGCCTTGAGCAGTGGCGGAACTAGGATTTTCTTTAAGAGGGTTCAAAATTTTAAGTAGATACACAAACTAATTGAATGGGGTTCAACATCTATTATATATACGCAAAAAATTATCATTAGCGCATATAAATAGTATAATTTTTCGTCGAATGGAGATTCAGATGAACCTTCACCACTGATCTTAAACTACTAATGTGCTTGAGCCACTCGTTATTGATTGCTTAATTAATATTTTTTTTTTCATGGATTACTTCATAGGTTCACCATCCTATGTGGTGTTGGGAGAAGATCAAACATGTCAAATAGCAGATGATTGTGATGCGAGCCTATGCAAAGATGGATTTTATATATGTTACCTAGAGAAATGTGTGTGCATACCTAACCTCCCAAAAGTAATTACTTGCAACACTGATGATGACTGTGCTAAGAGTTGTCCTTCTAATTGTGGATGCACTTCTGCTAAGTGTGACAAGGAAAGATGTTATTTTATGTGTTAGAAAGAAGATTAAGACATGATTATATCAGAGAGCATTTTCTCTTAATTTGGATAATGTAGAAAAAAAAAAGTATTCACTTGGCAGTGTGTTTATGTGAGAAATATAATATTACTTCAACATGTTTTGTTTGCACTTTATAGCAATTCATAGACTCCAAAATTTTTAGTGAGCTTTAATCAGCAACGAATTCAAAATATTTATTCATCAACTTTCGGAAAATGAAAGTATAACCTTGTAAATAAGTCAAGAAAACACAATTCCAAGGAAGACAGGAATATATGGTTGACAAAAGCTAAATATAAAATATAATATAGTCGGTGATATTCAAATCTTAATGGTTATTTAAGAGAGTTTTTAACATATCCACTTAAATTTTTGTTTCCACATGTATATTCATTTGAAACTTTAATGAATTTTTGGTATTTTAATGGAGTTTACAATAATTTTGAACATATTATAACTATTGAATAATTTAAGAGTGTAACGAATTAATGAAATACTTATTAAAAAAATGTCAAAAAAGATTTAAAAAAAAAATCAGAGGAATGGCCAACAACTATTGCCATCAACACCAGCGAGTATCGACGTCATATCTTTCGAATTTTGACGCAATATAAAATATACATAATATCCTATCACATTAGTTTATATTTATGCATAAGTATTATATATATATATATATTAGTTTTTATATACATAACATAATTTTTTTAGGAAGGATGTTCAATTGGTTATCCTTGATTATATATGATTATGTCACTTTTTGATCATGAGAATTTCAATATTGAGTATTTCGAACTTCAAGTATTAGATCTCAAAGTCATGTCAAGTCAAACTACATTATATAAATTGAAATAGAGAGAATACATAATATTGTGCTCGATTTTGCTCATGATTGTGCATACACACTTTTTATATACACTTTTATACGAGATGATAATTATGTATAATATTTTTTCTTTTTTTGTTGAAAGGGTGATGCATTACCGCATTTACCGCAAATTAAAAATAGGAAAAACTAAACTTGTACCTCTTTAAAGCAAACTATTTACATTCATATACCCCTTTACATTTTGTACTCTCATACTATTAAAATTTTACCCCTCTAATATTAAAATTTGCACGCTGACGTCATGTTAATATCACCACCTGCTTATATGATATACCAATAGAGTATACTAATACCAACAGGGTATCACAAATGACTAAGTTTAATTCTATATGATACCGATATGGTATAAATATACCCACAGAGTATATAACGAATATATTTTCTACTAATTTAGAGTTTAATAATTTAGGAAACAACCTCTCTACTTCTCTGAAGTAGCGGTAAGGTCTGCGTACAATCTCCCCTCCCCAGACCCCACTTG
>JAOTQJ010166984.1:0-26254 GCA_025642045.1 Solanum sejunctum | reverse complement strand
GTGTCATTATTTGTATCGGGTTTATGTTGATGTATTTACCGATCATAAGAGTCTCCATGGTGTTCACCCAAAAAGATCTAAACTCGAGACAAGGAAGGTGGTTAGAGCTCCTTAAGGATTATGATATGAGTGTGTTTAATCACCTAGTAAGGATAATGTTGTCGCTGATGATCTAAGTAGGGTGTCTACAGATAGTCTAGATTATATTGATGGTGGTGGCAAAGAGATGGCTAGAGAGGTTGAGAGTTAGGTTAGAGCAGGTTAATAATGATAGTGTAGTAGTTGTAGATGGTTCTAAGTCTTCATTGATTTATGAGGCAAAGGCAAGACAAGATTTTGAGCCCGTTTGCTAAAATTGAAGGCCTGGGTGAGAGATGGTAAAGTGGTGGTTTTATCCCAAGGGGGAGATTGTTCCCTTAGGTACTATGGTAGATGGTGTGTGCCTAATGTTGATGACTTGAGGAAGTTGGTCTTTAGATGAGGCTCATAATTCATCATGTTCTATTCACCACGGCTACACAAAGAGGTATAGAGATTTGAGAGAGGTGTATTGGTGAGATGACTTTAATTGTACAAGATATGGTTATGAGAGCTTGGGAGAAGGTAAGGTTGATAAGGGAGAGATTGGAAACAGCTCAAAGGATACAAAAATCATATTCCAATGCGAGAAGAAGAGATCACGAATTTAAGGATTTGTGATTGGGGTTACTTGAAAGTTTCACCCATAAGGGGTGTATTCCAATTTGGAAAGAAGGGTAAATTAAGCCCAAGGTTACTAGGTACTTATAGTGTGTTGAAGAGGATTCTCAAGGTGACCTATGAGTTGGAGTTTTCCATTGATATGAATATGGTTAATTTGGTCTTCCATCTGTCCATGTTGAGAAAGTGTATGGGTAACCCTAGTGCAATAGTGCCCTTGGATGTTATGGGTGTGGTAGAAGATAAACTAACTTATAAGGAGGTCTGAACAAAGAATTTAGATAGATAAGTGAAGAGGTTGAGAAACAAGGATGTAGCTTCCATCAAGGTTCTTTGGAGAAACCAACAAGTTGAAAGTGCCACATGGCAAGCCAGGGCAGATATGCAAAAATGATATCCGTATCTTCTCCATTCTAACAAGGCTAGAAGTACTAGTTTAAGTTCTCCTACATGATTTCAAGTCTTAAGTTTCAGTCCTTATGTCAATTGCATGCATTCATGTTTGTGTTGAAGAGTTTATGGTGGATTCTGACACTTGTGTTGAGATTTTTAAAAATGGTGTTTAAATGCATTGTTGCATTCTTGTTGGACTTATTTCTTCATGATTACCTCTATTATGTATGTTTATTTGACATTCAGGGAAGAATGTTCCCAAGGTGGAGATATTGAAACACCCCAAAAAGTGCCCAAATATATGCCTTGGAAATGCTTATAACCGTTCTTTAAATTTCCATATATCTCACAATACATGTGTGACATCAAAAATCCAATTTTATATTAATAAATAGGGGGCAACATTGAGTGGGGAATAGGTATAACCTCGAAAGTAGATCAACCGTAGAAAAATTTTATTTTCCAAAATTTATGAAAAACAGTGAGGAGCGTGGATCAGTGTATTTTGTTCCCAATTTTTCTTATTTCGGCCTAAGGCTTTGGGGACTTAGGACTAAGCCTTCCTATGTGTAAAAACACCTATGCTTAGTCATTGTTCGACCCTATATCATTCAAGACACTCTCAAAACCCTCTCTAACACTTAGCCAAATATTTCATCCAAATTCAGGTGTCCCAAACTCATTTCTGCATCCAAGAATTTCATTCAAGCTTCAAGTTCTCATTTATATCTTCTTCAAAGAAATCTCCAAAGTTAAGGTATGTGGGGTTCAACCATTGGAACCTTTCACCCATGGTGCCCAACCTACCTTTTTAAGTAAATTGACTCTTTTCAATTTGGTTATCTATGGGTATCTATTATTACAAAGTTCGATTATAAACCATGGTGGGGTTTCATAAAATATTTACTATTTAAGCATGTTTTGATCTATGAATCTATGATCTATTATGAGATTTGATGAAGGGTTTCAATGTATCTTTTATAAGGGTATTACCAATTGTTAGTGGGTTGATCACATTATTTCACTCTTGAATTGCATGATTTTGAACTAGTATTACATACCCGCCAAGTGTTTGATAAAATGTCTTGTTAAGGATTCTTGAGTTATTGATGGTCTATTACATGACTTGTGAACTAAGTTACTTTACTATGATGAAGGGATTGTATGTATGTATTGATTTCATGAAAATTATCTATAGTTTTGCAAGTTGACCACACCTTGTTGAGGGGGTGATATGCCTCAACCACTTTGATGGGTGGTGGTGCTATGCCCATCTACCACGTTGAGGGGTATATATCTTGACCACTTTGATTGGGGTGTTATGCCCATCTACCAATTTGAGGGATATGTACCTTGACCACTTTGATGGGGAGGGGGGGTTTGCTATGCCCACCTACAACGTTAAGAGGTATATACCTTGGCCACTTCAATGGGGGTGCTATGCCCATCTACTAATTAAGGGGTAGATACCTCAATCACCTTCCAAGGGGGTGGTAGGCTTTGGATTAGAAGTACTATTATGCTTGGTCTATGCTTATGGTCTCTTTCTACGCATGTAATATATTCTATATAAGCATGTTTTACTTCAAGCATTGATCATGCATGCCATGTTGTTAATATACTATCATTTGCTTATGATTATGTATTTTGTCTATGTTGCCTATCTCTTGTTGCATTGAATCCTACATACTTTGTACATTCAAACATACTAACTCATACTCCATGCCTATATAATGTTACCATATAGGAATTGGAGCTCCTCATGATCATCCTCCACTTGGCTAGTTGTGATTTCTTGAAGATAAGCTTTGGTGAGTCCTCAAGTTCAGCGACACTAGGTATGTTACTCTTGCTTTGGTATTTCTTATATTGAACTCTTGATACTATGAGGGTGAGCCCAAAAAGTGACTTGGCCCCCGTCCTATCTATGCTAGAGGTGTTGTTGGACAAGTGATGTAATTATGCTATGTTCTTGCCTCTTGATTGTTTATGGTTATATATGACTTCCCTTAGTCCCTGTATCATTATTTTTACTCTCTTGTTGTTGTTTAATTGCTTCCACAACCAAGGATGTGTACATGATATTCTAAGAGGCTTGTTTGGGGTCCCTTCGAGTTCCAATTCATTGTGTCACATCTAGGCCCATAGGCTTGGGTTGTTACAGAAAGCCCTCATGGTTACCTCTCAGACTTAGCAAATTTCCAGTCTTCAGGGGACCCATTTATGAAACCAAACTACAATTCATAGACCTAAGTAGGTGCCAACCTGTTTGTTCGTAGCTCAACTTTAGAAACCATATTTCCTACAAACTCAAGTACTCTAACTTCGAGTCTATTCTACGGTCCATAGTTCCTTTTGCACACCATAAATACACTTCATGAATGGCCCTTACACTTTGTTAAATTTTCATCTAGGCCATCCCCATTTACAAACCTTGTTTACGACCACGAGCGGTAATTCAGTCTCATAATTTTAACCTGCAACATTAGTAGCTCTATGTCATTTGAAATTTCTAACCTCCTAACTTACGGGTCCTTAAAATATTTCCCTCTTTTTAATATTAGTCCTTAAATGCGCTACACAAAAGCTCTAGAGAGTTAAAGAAGCAGCTAATAGCCCAGCATGAATACAAAAATTCAATTTTAAATATCTTTTCAAGAAATTTTCAAATTCATGTTCCTTATGTCAACCTAAAACAATCCCATGAACATGTAAACATACATAAATGACATAAAAATTGGAATACAAGAATTCTAAAGTCTTATGGCAAGAAGAACTTAGTACCTTAGGTTGAGTAGAGTGGAACCTTCAACTTGTTGATTCCTCCAAAGTATTTTAACGAATGCAACCTCCTTGTTCCTTAACCTCTTTACCTGCCAATCTAAGATTTCAGCCAAAACCTCTTCGTGAGTCAAATTTTCTCTAATACTCATATCTCCAAATGGGACTATGGTGTTTGGATCCCCTATGAAATTCCTCAACATTGATACATAGAACGCTGGGTGAATTATGTTCATTTCCATTAGCAACTCCAATTCATAAGCAATCTTGCTAGCCATTTTAGTGATTTTGTATAGCGCTACATATCTACAGCTTAATTTTACTTTCTTGTCAAATCAAACAACACCTTCATAGGAGACACTTTCAAATTGACCCAATCGTTAACATTGAACTCAAGGTCCCTTCTTTTAACAACAAAGTATGACTTTTGTTGACTTTGAGCTATTTTCCATTTCTCCCTTATGAGTCTTACTTTCTCCATGGAATCCATGACCAAGTTTTACCCTAACAAAGACATCTCACCGATGTCAAACTACCTAACCTATAACCCATATTGCCTACCATACAAAGCCTCAAATGGTGCCATCTCAATACTTGAATGGAAGCTATTATTGTTGGCAAATTCTATAAGAGGTGAATGATTATCCCAACTTTCCTTGAATTCCTACACATAAGCCCTCAAACTATCTTCAAGAGTTTGGATTGTTCTTTTAGCTTGCCCGTCGATTTGAGAATAGAAGGTGGTACTCAATTTCACCTTAGTGGCAAGGCCCTTTTAAAATGAGTAAATTGAGCTCCATAATCCAAGATGATAGGCAATGAAACCCCATGTAACCTAATCAACTCCTAGATATACAATTTGGAATAATCTTCAGTACTAAAAGTTTTCTTGACTAGTAGGAAATGCGCTAACTTTGTCATTTTATGCACTATCACCCATATGGAGTTAAAGTGCCTTTTGGTCTTACGCTATCTCATTAAAAGTCCATATTGATCTCTTTCTACTTTCAAGTGGTAATTTCATTGTCTTGAGCTAGGCCACCCGACCTTTAATTTAACCTTAACTTGTTGGCAGTAGGACCATTGGACATAAACCTTGCTTTATCCCTCTTCATTTTATTCCACCGATACACTTCTCTCAAGATTCTATACAACTTAGTGGAGCTGCGATGAATAAAATAGGAGGAATTGTGAAATTCTTGCAATATCAAACTTCTCAATCGATCAATATCCAGCACACATAACCTCTCTTGATTACCCACCCTTGTGAGAAGGTCTTTATCTTTCCTTCCTTCACCAAGGCCTTCAATTCAGCCAAGGTAGGATCAAGATATTGTTTACACTTGACATCCTTAATCCATGAAGACTCGAAACCATTTAGTACCATCATACTAGCATTGTCAGCACCACCCAATCTAACTCCATGCCTAGCAAAGCTATGGACTTCTTTTGTTAACTCCCTTTTACCATCATTTTCAAGGTGACACACATTACACATGGACACCCTACTAAGTGCGACGGCTACCACATTAGCCTTACCCAAGTGATATTTCACACTCATGTCATAATCTTTGAGGGGTTCGAACCATCTCTTTTGCCTTAGGTTAAGGTCCCTTTGAGTGAACACATGTTGGAGGCTCTTATGATTGGTGAAGACATCAACATGAGCCCCATACAACTAATGACACTGTATCTTCAGCACAAACACCACGATTGAAATTTAAAGATCATGTATTGGATAGTTCCTTTCATATATTTTTAATTGCCTTGAGGCATAGCCAATCACATTCATATTTTATATCAAAAAATGACCCAAACTAACTCATGAGGCATCACAATGCACCACGAGTCCCTCGAGTCCCTCTAGCAAGGTCAAAATTGGAGTCAAAGTCAACTAGTCTTTCAAAGTTTAGAAAACTTTCTCAAACCTACATGTCCACATGAGCTTTACTTTCTTTTGAGTCAATATACTCAAAGTGATGAAATGGAGGATAATCCTTCAACAAACCTTCGATAGTACCCTACTAGGCCCAAAACACTCCTAACATCTAAAGGAGTCAATGCTATAGTCTAATTTCTCACCACTTACATCTTATTAGGGTCTATTTTAGTCCCATCACCCTATACAACATGCCCAAGGAGATAAAATTCTTCAACCTAAACTCATATTTGTCAAACTTAGAAAACAATCTTTATCCCACAAAGTTTGCAATACCACTCTCAACTCCATATGTTCCTCTTCACCCTAAGGTTAGATCCAGATATTATCGACGAACACCACTACAAATATATCAAGGTAGGCTTTTGGCATATTGCTTAGACTAAAAGACATCAATACAAACTCAAAGTGCCAACACCTTATCCGGAAAGATATTTTGGGGATTTCCCTCACCCTTAATTGGTGATAATTGAACTGTAAGTCAACTATAGAAAAGTGTTTGGCCCATTGATATTGATTAAACAATTCCTCAAATACTTGTAAGTGGATACTTGTTCTTACTGGTAACCATGTTGAGTTATCGATAGTCTATGGACATTCAGAGAGACCATATTTCTTTCTCACTAATAACACGAGGACACCTTATGGAGACCTATATGGCCTAATAAAACCCTTCTCTAATAGACCCTTCAGTTTCTCCTTTAGTTCTTTTAACTTCGTCTAGTCTACTCGATGGGGAGGAATGAAGATAGGTCAGGTATTGGTAAAGAAGTCTATGCCGAAATTTATTTTCCTTTCGGGAGGAACACTAGGTAACTCTTCTAGGAAGACATCAAGAATATCATTTACAACATGAATTGACACAAGAGAGGGAACTTTAAAAGTGATATATCTAACCTTTATTAGATTGTAAATACATCCCTTGGGAATCATTTTATGGCCTTTGAGATAAGAAACAAACCAATCTCTACATGAAGAACTACTACACTTCCACTCAAGAATGGACTTATTTGGAAATTGAAATTTTACCCTATGAGTTTGGCAATCTATAGAAGCGTAGGAATCATGCAACCAATCAATCCCAAGTATTATATCAAAATTTCCCATATAAAGCTATAATAAGTCACAAAGACCAACTTTATGCAAGATGTGCACGGGGCAACTCCTATAAACTCTTTATGCAATAACAAACTCTCCTATAGGAGTACAAACTTCAAAAGGCTCATTTAGGACTTCAGGACACATATGGAATCTATTTATAAGAAATTGATTAACAAAGGACAAATTGTTTCTGGAATCTAATAATCCATATGCATCAAAATAATGAATTTTTAAAATATCGGTAATAAGGTTCAAAGTCTCTTCCACCTCTTGAAAGGCCTGAAAAGCATAAAATCTATTATCCCTTGGGTCATCGTGAGCTTATTTACCTTGTCCTTGGGGCCTAACACCACCTCTTCTATAATCCTTGGCATGATAATTAAGCTTGCCATATTTCAAGCATGCATTAGAGTCGGTTAAGCACTTCTCTTTGTGGGGTCTTCCACACTTACAACAATTGGGAGAAGCTTGTGCACCCGACCCTCCTTGTGGCTTAGGATTATCCTTCTTATCTTTGTTGAAATATGGAGGAGGAGTGTTGATTTACCCCTAGCTAATTTGTGTTTGGCCACCTTAGAACTTGCTATTGCGATTATTTCTTTGGTGAAAGAACCCACAATCGTTCATTTGAGCCCTCTTGGACTCCCAGCAAGCTCCCTCATTTTCTCATCTTCAAGTTTCTCTGCATATGTCATTAGGCAGGAAATGTCCATCTCTATCACGAGCAATGTGGTCTTGCACTCTTTGGATACTAATTCTGACACCCTAGAGATAAATTTGCTCATTCTAGCCAACAGGTTCACCACCATGAATAGTGCATATTTGGAAAGCTTTGTAAATTTGATGGAGTATTCCTCAATTCATATGTCCTTGCTTCAAGTTAATAAACTCTTTTAGATTTGCTTCCCTTAGTTCTAATAGGAAGAATCTACCCAAGTATGGTCCTTTGAACTCTTTCCACTCTATTTTGCCAGATCTATTACCCCTTTCATCATCCCATTTAAACTCTTCCCACAAGATAAGAACCTACAACAATGTTGTAATAATTGTTATGACACTATATTTATAAGAAATAGAGGCAGACTAATTCCAAAGACAAAAGAGGGAAAAAGTAGCACCCAAATTTACAAATCCCAAAATTAATCTCGAAAATTGATCTTAACCATATCCTCAAGATCATGTCAAAAAATGGAATGCAATTTGGGACCCAAATATACCTCAACATCAACAAATAAGGTAAACTGAAATTAACCAACTATGTAGCAACTATTTTAAATAATTCATCAAAAGCAAAGTGCCCTACAATCAAAACCAAGAACACCATGATGATCCCCATAAAAAACTCTACTATCTTGGCTCTAGAATCACTCAATTTAGACCCAAAATGAGCAAGAAATCATCCTCCCAAATTCTCCGAAAGTGAAGCTAGAAAATAAGCTATGACAGCAGCTAAAATCAAGATTGCTCCAACGAAGCTTCAAATATGGATTCCAACTATACCATCATATTTTTCTCAAAAACCCACTCAAGATAGCACTAAGAATCACCAAAATTAGACCTAAACTGGCCAAGATTTCACTTTGCAATATTCTATAACATTTTAGTCCCAAAATTAAAATGTAATAGTAGCTAAATTACCAAATTCACCTCAAACAAAGATTCCAAACCATGTTTTGAGCTTACCAATGCGTGCATCTAAAATATTCCTTCAATTTTGGCCATTAAATCACTCAATTTGAGCTCCAAATGCTCAAAAAATCATCAAAGAACTTGTACAAGTTCAAAATGGATGAATTTATAGAGGTGGGGGTGCACTAGACACCATGCACCAGTGCAACAATAACTTATTTCCATAGTAAAGTCTCTGATGGAGTGCTCAAAATTCATTTGAAACTCTGTGTATTTAAAACAGACTATGCTACCTCACCAACCTTTACATTTTGGACTCAATGACATTGTTGAAATTTCCATACAAAATTACTAGGACTAAATATGGTCCTATCAAGCCCTTATCTTGGTGGTTAGAGTGGCTCGGGCTTGACTAGTGATTTACTTGATGAGCCTAAACAAGACCCCATCACTTCAGTCAACGTAAACTTCAAGTGAATGAAGACCTTGGCATTGGCGTGGTTAGTGCATACAAGGCGGGACAAGGCTAAGATATGGCTATGGTTGGGCAAGCTAAGGCAATGCAAGGTTGGACATGGCTAAAGAACGACAAGGGGTGGGAAAGCTAAGGCAAGCCAAGGCTATGATGTGGCAAGATCGTGGCTAAACAAGTATGAGGTTGGATGCTGAACAAGGTTAATGGCACTGAAATTTGAACCCCAATAGCAAGTTGTGCAAGGCAGGACTTATGGCATGGCACAATCACGTGTGTAGGGCCTAGGCATGGCATATGCATATAGGGCAGGCATGAATTTGGGTGCCAAGGGCAAGGCATTAGCACCAAATTTGAAGTTTGCCCGCATGTGCCATGCACAAGCCTGGCCAGTTAGCAGTTCGCAGGAGTTACTAATTATTTGGACATGTTAGCTAGCCTGGATAAACTAGTAATTTGAATTTTAAACTAAGCCTATTAGTTCAGGATATCAACTGAGTTGGAAGGCACATGTCTTGTATATGACTGGATTGTCGTAGCCTATTTTACAGCATTAGTATTTAACCTTATACAACTTATTGGTCTGGACAAATTTTGTAGGCTAAGTATTATGTGTTTTCTTTGTTGTCATGTGTTTAATAACAAAGTTTGACTTGTTCCTATACGTGTTTGTGCTCTTGATTTCATAGTCATTATTTATGTTGGGCTAGATCAACAGTGAGGCAAAAAGAGGGTTGAGTCTAAGTGTGTTAGGCTTCCTGGGTTAGATCACAAGGTTCGTGCCCATATCAACTAGCATCAGAGAGAAGATTGTTTCAACATGAAAATGGATGGTGGAAATTCATACAACGTGTTACGAGAAAATATTGCACAACGAGAAGATATTCTTGGCATGGCAGGCAGTGATGAAGCTATGGCACACATCCTAACATGGATTTAGGGCATAAATGCTACTATGCAAGCCTATCATGGTATTGTTGATGACTAGTAGGCCAATTGAGGGATTTTCATGACTTTGTGGGCGCATAAGCTGAGGGCTTTAAGAAGGAAAATGAGGATCTGCAAGTGAAAGTAAATGTTGTCTGCTTAGATGTTGTAAATCTTCCCAGGAAATCCAAAGAACATGCTAAGATCAAAATTCTAGAGTCAAAATTGTTTGATGGTGTATATGGGGCTAAAGACCCAAAAAAAATCCTATGGGACTTAGAGCATTATTTTCCTACTGCCCATGTTCTTGAAAATGACAAATCGATCGTGGCAGTTCACTACTATCGTAAAGATAATATTCTATGGTAGTGGAGTAAGTGTGTTGATGATGACAGAACAAGCACACCTAAGGTTAATACATGGGTGCAGTTGAGGGAAGCACTACGTGAGAAATTCTTGCCAAGTAACTCGTCTTGGGTTTCTAAGTGTAGGTTGAAATATTTGAAGCAAGTGAGATTTATGTGAGATTATGTGAAAGAATTCTCATTGCTATTATTGGACATTCAAAACATGTGAGACAAAGATATGTTACATAACTTCATTTTTGGAATACAAGGGTGGGCACAAAATGAATTGCACAAGCAAAAGGTGTAAGATCTGCCTAGTGTTGTTGCTGTTACAAATGCCTTGATCAATTTTTGATCAACCAATATTTCCCCTAACACAACTCGCTCTTCTAAGTCCAAGAAAGAGAAAAAAATCCATGATTAGAAGAGAGAAAAATGTAGGTAAGAAGGAAATGACAAAGGCAATGGAAAAGTGGATGCTGCCTCGACTAGTTAAAACAAATAGGGTAGAGAAAAGGTTTGCTGAACTTGCCAAAAACCAAGGCATTGAGCAAGGAACTGTCCAAAGAAGGGAAAGATTAATGCATAACACGATTAGGAGTAGAAGCATACAAACAAAATAAGACAGGAAATTGTCATGTTTTGGACCTAGGATTTAGGAGTGTTATGGTGAATAGGAACCTGAGAGTCCCCAAACAAGCCTCAAAGTATCAACATTCATATCATCAGTTGGAAGCGCATAAGAATAGTAAATACATAGTTCTAAGGGATAGGAAAAGTAGGACTCATGTTATAGGGATGTGATGTTGCCCAAGTTACACCTTTATTTTAGAGGATAAAGAGATTATTGTCAAGATATATAACCTAACCAAAATTAGGGTCGAACCCGCAGGGAATGTGTAGACTTAAGACATATTCACCAATAAGCAATCTAAGTAGTTAACCAACTCAATTCCTCAAAGAGGGTGTTTTTGCAATAATCAATAAGAAAGTAAACTAAACCAACTATCATGAGACAATCAATAAAAGAGAGCAACTAAGGTATTGTGTTCCCCATAATTCCCCAACTTAGTATCATCGAATAACCCAATTCTTGTCTAGTGTATAGCATGCAGGATGGTAATTTAAGTTCACCAAGCCCTTTGGCCATAGGTGAGAGGCAGATTTCACTATGCGACTTGGCCCATCTCCATGGTGAGCAATACTAACCATTATCTATAAGTCCCAGTACAACCTCCCCTTGGCCCAGTTAGATTGATTAGACGAGAACAACATCAATCGAATCCTATTAATTAATTTCTTTTCCTATTCAGTACTAACTTGGTCTAGTCAGTAACACTAGGTGAGTTCTAATGTTGGCCACCACTAAAAAACATACCGAATGAAGAGAATTTATTAATACATGCATATACCCAATCTAAGAATTGTAAATTATCTGGGTTTACTTTGTTAGTTCTTCATGGTTAGCACAACCCTAGTAATATATTTAGCTACATTCTATGTGTTGATGAAGAAATTATGAATTGAGAAAATAGAATTAAACACTTACACAATTGAATTGAAATCAAGCAAATTCAAGATTGATGAGAATCACAAGATTGAAGATCAAATTTACCCACAAGTATTTTCTCATAATCTTCTCTCCCAAGTATTGAGTTCTCCAAGTACAAACCCTAAAGCTCCTGAATAATGATGTCCTCTCTTGAAAAATAACCTAAAAATACTATTTATGGTAATTACAATTAAATCCTAAGTAAAATAGAGAAATTGGCAGCAAATTCCACAAAAGGTCTCTATAACTCATACTGTCTTCTACAGCTCGTAGTCAGGAACTCATAGTCAGTTCCTGGGATTCTGAACTTCTCTTCTAAGACATAACTTTATGACTCGTAAAGTGATCTATGACTCATACTGCATGTTCATAGGCTTTAACTTGATCAAATTATCCCTAACTAGAAATCTTCACCAAACCTAACTATACAACTCATATGCATGTCTTGTTGAGCTAATCTTTAGAAATTATTTCTTATTGGAATTTGTCATGAGACCTTCTCTATGACTCATAGAATGCTCTATAATCCGTAGAGGATCACATAAATCATCAAAAATGAGCAACTTCTGTAATTTTTTCCCAAATCATAGCCAACCTGTAATCCTATAAATCTAAATATAAAAACACATAAACCCACAAATATCATATTGAGAACACACAAAATCCTAAGTTTTAAGTATCAAAAGTGTTGTATTTTGACAGGACATCAGGATGTCATAGGGAAAGAGATTAGCACAGATTCACATAATATGTAGAACATAAAGACCAAGGGGCGACTAAATATGACTCATTCTATGGGGGCAATTTGTGACTTAGAATCTTTCACACCATAATATATAAGCATACCATAATAATCATATCCAATCCACATAACAATATCCAATAGATGATGATATCCATGAATATGATCTCCGAATACAACACTTACCATATAAGTGTAAAAGATCTACAAGATATCTAATAATGCCTTTCGTCATAAGATAGAATGGGGTCCAAGACATGTTCCAGGCCCACTCTCAAAGTAAATAACATAAACAAAGCTCATACGTGGATGAATTGTGGCTTATCATTGGAAGATAGGACTCACCACAACAAGCAATCTCAAGATCCAAGCTAACCATCATACGATGGATGAAGGTAGTCCTTGGTCCCTACTGGTTAGATCATGTAGCCAAAAGTATGCATTAGTACGTTTCAATGTACTAAGTATGCGGACATGCAATCCATATGACTTATTAAACCTGCATTCAATATTATATGACAAGGGCACATAATATAGAAACAGATGTATAGAAAGAGATATAGTATAAAAATATGACATGAAACCAATGATGCATGAAATGTATAATGCTCATATATAGTAGGGATGGAGTATAACCGATAAATCAAACTCATACAAGTTATTACATGATTAGTCCTATGAAGACCCCCCATTGGTAGGAGAAGTTTACTTGCCAAGGGTAATTTACTTCACACCTTACGACCCAATCATTTTGGTGGATGGACACCTTCCTTATGATCTAGTCATTTTTAGAAGGATTTCTAATATCATATCATATCAATGTGTAACCATCCCTTATGACCCGATCATTTCAATAATGGCTATTATGTACCTATGCTGGTACATAATTTAAAGAAAGAGAGAGGAGCCTTGGAGATAGCCTGGCACCCCAATCTATCGGTGCTAAGTCAAATATCCTACAAGAAAATGTATACATATACATGCTTTCAAAGAGACAATAGTCATTTCAAATATTTCAATGCACATTTAGGTTTAAAAGCAAAACATTCTTCATAATCATTCATACTTGGGCTAAAAAGCTAAATCACAATTAAATCCATACTTTTATGCAAAGGAATAGCTCATGTACTTAACAATATGGTGCAAGTATTCAATATGCTCAAAGAGACAATAACAACAGACATTTATGTGATCACATTCTTGTGACAACCATAGTCTTATCAAAATCATATACATAAACATATATGAGCTTAACCCACTTCATAATGTTTCATAAAATTCAATGCTCATGAATGCATATGCCTTGAATGATGTGAAATTAGCATGGACAATATGGATTCAATCTTAAATCAACAATGCAATATGAAATAGAAATAAACCCATAAATAAAATCCACATTCAAATCACTAATTAGATTAAGGAAAAACTCTTTGCTTCATCAAATTTTCTCTTGAATCTTCTCTATTATCTAAGGTGTATCGGATTGATTCTTGGTCCCTTTCAACCGAGAAGACCCAAACTCTTTTTATACTTGATTTATGAAATTTAAGCTTACTTTAATTATGGAGTTTGAATGTTATTGTTTATTAAATTCAATTGAAGTATGGACTATGCTTTATTGTTAATTCTAAATTGATTTAAGCCCTAATATGTTGAATTGCATTATTATTATGAAGATTGGAATATGCATTGTCCCTTTAATGTTTAATTTAAACATGGGTAATCTATACATATACATGATTTCAAAGCGACAATAGTCATTTCAAATATTTTAGTGCACATTTAGGTTCAAAAGCAAAACATTCTTTATAATCATTCATACTTGGGCTAAAAAGCAAAATCACAATCAGATCCATACTTTTATGCATAGTAATAGCTCATGCACTTAACAATATGGTGCAAGCATTTAATATGCTCAAAGAGACAATAACAATATACATTTATGTGATCACATTCTTGTGACAACCATAGTCTTATCAAAATCATATACATAAACATATATGAACTTAACCCACTTCATTATTTTCGTAAAATTCAACGCTCATGAATGCATATGCCATGAATGATGTGAAATTTGCATGGACAATATAGATTCAATATTAAATTAATAATGCAATATGAAATTGAAATAAACACATAAATAAAATTCACATTCAAATCACTAATTAGATTACTCATGTTTAAATCAAACATTAAAGGGACAATGCATATTCAAATCTTCATAAAAATAATGCAATTCAACATATTAGGGCTTAAATCAATTTAGAATCAACAATAAAGTATAGTCCATACTTCAATTGAATTTAATAAACAATAACATTCAAATCCCATAATTAAAGTAAGCTTAAATTCGATAAATCAAGTGTAAAAAGAGTTTGGGTCTTCTTGGTTGAAAGGGACTAAGAATCAATCCCACATACCTTAGATAATAGAAAAGATTCAAGAAGAAATTTGATGAAGAAAAGAGTTTTTCCTTAATTCCCAAGCTTAGTCTTCACAAGAATTCTTGAGGGGGTTCTTAAGAGTGACTTGAAGAATTCTTAGTGTAAGAGTGAATTTGAACGAGAGGAATAAAGTATAGGTCATTTGAATGCCCTTAGATAGCATAAAAAGTCAAAAAAGACCCTTAGGATAATCCATAATTATGAAAATGCCATTAATGAAATGAGTAGAAAAAATTAAAGTTAGGGCTCTCAAGGAGGGGTATACAACTCATGATGATGTATAAGGACCGTATACTTGCTCCATGATCCAACACTTAGAAAAAATTCACTGACAAAGGTTTGAGATAATAATCCCATACTTAGATAAATTTCAATGTAGGCATCCATATGGTTGGTCTCACGGTCCATACCAAGGTATACGAATTGTATACTCCTCTGTACCACTTCATGACAAAGTTCCAAGATAGTGATCTAATACTTAGAAAAGTTTCACTCTGGCACCTATACGGGGGACCTTATGGACTATGAAAAAGGTTCATACGGTCCATGTGATATGACTTGGCTTCAGAACTGTGGATTATTAAGGCAAAGGCTACCACACAATACGTAAAACCTCACACAAATTGTGTAGGGTCCATATGTGGTATGAGAGCCCAAGCTCCATATTAAAGCCTACATAACCCACACAAGGCCAAGGGCTACTTCCAGGAGGCTCCACATGGTTCGTATAGCCTCACATAGACTGTGAAGGCTTCCATGAAGCATCACCTTGGTCCAAAACTTTTCAAAAAAAATTTTCCAAGCTCTATTAATGTTGTACAAAGTATGGGTCCTTACAGAATTTGTTGCATATGTCAACCCACTGCTTTTGATCAACACTCTATCAAGTGTTAGTGGGATAGACATAGATGGGGGGAAAACCACAACAAATGTTGGTTGTGTAAGCGTTATTGACTCTATAAACTTGTCTGATACTTATGGTATTTTGATGTATGTTGACATGAAAATTAGGGACAAAAATGTTGTTGCTATGGTAGACTCTGCTGCAACTCACAAGTTTGTGGCCTCAAAGATTGTTAGGGAGTACAAATTGAAAGTGACTGATTATCCAACAAAAATGAAGACTGTCAACTTTACTCCACAACCAAGCTATGGTATGGCTGCAAATATGCCTCTGAAAATTATGCGCTAGTCTGGTCGACATACTTTGATATTGGTACCACTTGATGATTTTAATGATCTGCTGGGCATTGATCTTATGAGAAAGTTCAAGGTTGCCCCAATTCTTGTTTTGGATGGTCTCATGAATATGGGTGAGAAAGACCTAGGCTTTGTGAAGGGAATAAATCCTTTTGATGGAAAATATAATAAGAACAATAAAATTGTAGCCTTGCTATCGGCATTTTGTTTCAAGAAGGGATTAAACAGAGGTGAGCCTGCATATCTTGCTGGTTTGGTGGAAGTAAAGCCAGATGTGCGAATCCAAGTTCATGATGATGTTTCCATGTTACATAATGAATACAAGGATGTGATGCCTCCGAAAGTGTGCTAAAGCATTTTGTCCAAGGAGGGAAATTAATCATAGGATTGACTTGATTCCTAGATCAATACCACCAGCACGCCCTCTTTATCGTATGTCTCTATTGAAGTTAGCTGAACTGAGGAAGTAATTGTCTGAGTCACTTAATGTAGGCATGATACAGCCTTCCAAAGCTCTAGTTAGTTCTCTTATTCTATTTTAAAAACAACAAGATGGCAGTCTTAGGATATGTGTTGACTACAAGGCATTGAACAAAGTGACTATGCAGAACAAGTATCTAGAGCTGCGTTTTCAAGACTTGCTGGTTAGGATGTCCAGGGCTGGTTTCTTTTATATGTTAGACTTAATGTCTTGCTATTGGCAAGTTCTTATAGCCGAGGGAGATGCCCCAAAGACCAATTGTGTAACTAGATATGGTAAGTGTGATTTGCTTGTAATGTCATTTTGGATGACTAATGGTCCAGCTACTTTCTGCAACTTAGTGAACAATGTTCTTTATGATTATCTTGATAACTTTGTAGTAGTCTACTTAGATGACATAGCCATATATAGTAGAACTCTAGAAGACCATTTGCTGCATTTGAGGAAGGTGTTGTAAAGACTTAGAGAATTCCAACTCTATGTCATGATGGAAAATGTGAATTTGCTAGTCATAGGATCAAGTTTTTAGGCTATTTTGTTAGTGAAAGCCAAGTGTACACAGGCCTAAGAAAGTGCAGGCAATAGTAGAATAACAAGCACCCATCAAGGTTAAAGAACTAAGATCATTTTTAAGATTGGAAAAATTTATCAAAAATTCATTGTGGGATATTCAAAAAAGGCTTTGCGATTGACGAATTTGCTGAAGAAGCATGTGAAAATGAGCTTGGCCAGATCAAGAGAAAAGGCTTTCAATTCATTAAACAAGGCCAGTGCTTCTGAACCAATATTGTAGGTTCCTGATTTTGATTTACCATTTGAGGTGCACACGGATGCTTATGATTATGTTGTTGGTTGTGTGTTGGTACAAAATAATTATCCTATTGCATTTGAGAATGGGATATTGAATCTTATGGAGTAAAGATATTCTACACACGAAAAGGTTATGGTGGCAGTATTCCACTATTTTCAAACATAAAGGGTATATCTCTTAGGAACAAAGTTTGTGGTAAAGATGATCAGTGTGGCTAATACTTACTTCAAAACTCAATAGAAATTGAGTTTGAAGCAAGGTAGACAACAAGAGATATTTGCAGAATATGACTTTGTGTGGATTTACAAGCCAGTAAAGCAAAACCAAGTGGCTAATACATTAAATTGCAGAAAGGTATTTGCTACTGCTTATGCCATTACTAGACTTGAATTTGATTTTCTTTATAAGATCAACTTTACCACTGCATATGATTCATTATATGTCAAGTTAATGGATCAAGTTAAAAAAAAGGGGATAGTTAGGCGATATTGGATCAAGGATGATCTATTTTATTTCAAGGGGTGAAAGTCGTGATACCTCAAGGTGATGGGCTGCGAAGAAAACTCCTTAACGAAACACATGATACTATTTATATTGGGCATCCGAGTGTTGAAAGGATGATGGAATTGTTGTCCCAAAATCATTTTCTGGCCAAATATGGAAGATAACATTAAGGCCTATGTGAAATCATATACAGTGTGTCAACTAAAAAAGATAGAACAGAAAAAATAAATAGGTTTGCTACAACGTCTACCCAATGCTGAGAGTCCATGGGCTTCTGTTTCAATGGACTTCATTAGTGGATTTCCAATGGTGGATGGAAAAGCATCAATCATGGTCGTGGTTGATAGGTTCTCAAAATATGGTATCTTTATTGATCCTTCTACTTTATATTCTTCTGAAGTAGCTGCTGAGTTATTTTATAAGCATTTGTGAAAAACTTTGGTGTTCCATTGAATATTGTAAGTGATCCTGATACCAGGTTAACTAGTGTGTTTCAGACTTTTTTGTTCAACATGATAGGCACTGATTTGAACTTCTCAATGGCAAACCACCCACAAATTGATGGACAGATGTAAAGAAGCAATCATCTTCTTGAGGAATATCTCAGACATTATGTGATTGCAAACCAGAGGAATTAGGTTGAGTTGCTTGATAATACATAGTTTTGCGATAACTTGCATAGGTTTTTTAGAGAAGAGTACTTTTGAGTTAGTGCTGGGCATATAACCCAACATACTGCTGAAAGTTGCCAGAGTTGACACACAAAAAAAATGTCTTGCTGCTCATAAGCATGTGCGTGACAAGCAAGAGATGTTGGATAAGGAGCAAGATAGCTTGAAGAAGGCAGTAAAATGAATGAAGAAGTATGCTGATCGAGGTCAATGTGCTTTAGAGTTTCAAGTTGGTGACAAGATGCTGCTGAAGTTGAATCCATAGATTTGGAAGAAAATCAGTAGCAAAATAGTTCACCACTCATTGATTACAAACTATGATGGACTTTTTGAGATTGTAGAAAAAGTGGGTGACGTTGTTTATTGG
This sequence comes from Solanum sejunctum, assembly GCA_025642045.1. Lineage (NCBI taxonomy): Eukaryota > Viridiplantae > Streptophyta > Magnoliopsida > Solanales > Solanaceae > Solanum > Solanum sejunctum. The sequence continues at coordinate 7,194 of JAOTQJ010166984.1, read as the reverse complement.
TTGAATCTACTAGAAAGTATGGCTAGCAATGGCACCAGTATCTGTACCACTGGATTGGTAATTTTTGAAATCGAACCGATACCGTTAGAAATAATAGCCCTGGTCACTGGTACCGAGCCTTCCAGGAAAAGCACCCCTTACCTTACCGGTCTGGTACTAGCTGGAGCCGAACCGGACCAGTAATCCACAATTTATTTTATTTTTTAAATTGTAAAATACGATTAATTATTTGAATTTTGATTCCATTAAAAATTCATAAAGTTATATTTTTGAAACTTGAAAGTTCAATTTAAAATTGTCAATTCTCAAATATAAAAAATTAAAGTGTTTAAAGTTTAAAATTTTCATACTTTTTAATTTTTAAAGTTTTCCTTTATGTTTTATTTCAAGTTACAACTTACAACTTACAAGTTGCAATGATCTATTTAAGTTTAAACTTTAAGAGCATCAGTTTAAAAAATTTAATTTTTAAAGTTTTTATATGTTTAAAAGTTAAAATTACATTTCAATTATCTATCATTTAAAACTTTTCAAGTTTTCATTTTTTAATATAAAATTTAAAATTTTGATTTTAAAAGTTTAAATTTCTAATTTTTTAGACATAAAATTTAAATTTTACAGTTTAATTTTGTAATGTTTCACTTTATATTTTAAAGTTAATAACGAATTGAGAAATAAGGAGGGCAAATATATATTTAAAAAAATTCTAAACTTATAGTGTAAAGTTGTAAATTCAAGATAATAATATTAAAAAAAATGTGAATAGTATATAATTTTATTATGTTACTAACGAAATTGTACAGATATTTAGAAAAGAACCTAATTTATGCAGCCACCTTCTTGGAAAGGTTCTATTTCAATTAGTCCTTATTATTGTAATATACGAATATCTTATACCACTTTGAAAATCTTGATTAAGTGTTTCTAACATTTCTAATGTTATATTGTCTGGAATTGGTTCTTGAGCTTGTTCCTCCATAAAATCCATGTCGTCTTCACCTGATTGCAATAAAATAGTATCTATGTCGGCTTCAAATCAACATGGCAGAGCTGGACGCCCTAAATTCCACCGCTCTGCATTGATCTAATCTCTGAATAAAATCAAAACTTCCAAGCTATCTATTGCTAGTGTGTCACGACCCAAACTTAGGGCCTAACGTGACATGACGAATGAGCAATCCGAAGGAACCCCAAAAAGTCTCTTAGCATATCAATTATACCTCCTTGGTCGCGGAAGCAAAATAATAACAACAAGAGATATAATAAAAAGGGAAGCGGAAATAAGAGAAGCCTTTGATAATCATAAAAGCATAAGAGAGTCAAGCTCATAGAATAAGTACATTAAACATCCAATAACACCTCTAACATGGAATAGATTGGGTCCCGAGACACTTTCTGGGATCACCCTCATATTATCAAGTTTTCAACATATAGAGATGTCAAATATTAAGAGTAGCATAGATAGTTTCTTCGGACTTGGGGACTCACCAAAGATTATCTTCCGAAGTACCAAAACTAGCCACGTGGAGGATTAGTGGGAGGTGCTCCGATCCCTACATAGTAACATCATGTAGGCATCGAGTATGCATTAATACATTTCAATGTACTAAGTATGTAAGATACAATGCAACAAGACATAAGTCAACATAGTCAAAATGCATAATATAAGCAATGGATAAGTACAATATCAATATAGCATGCATGATCAATGCTTGAAGTAAAACATACTTGTAAATCCTATAACTTGCAAAATATATATTACATGTGTAGGAAGAGACCATAACCAACATAGACCAAACGAACTACTACTTGAAATCCAAGGCATGTCACTCCCTTGTAAGGTGATTGAGGTATCCACGCTCAACATGGTGATTGGGCATGTCACACCCAATGAGGTGATCGGGGTACTCACCCCTCAATATGGTGATTGGGCATGTCACCCCCCAACAAGGTGATTGAGGCATGTTACCCCCTCGACAAGGTGATTGGGGATGTCAACCCCCAACAAGGTATGGTCTACTTGCAACACCATAGATACTTTTCATGAATTCAATGTATACATGCAATACCTTAATCATCATAAAGTGACTTGACTTATAAACCATGTAATAGATCATTAATAACTTGAGAATCCTTGTCAAGACATTTTATCAAATATTTTGTTGGTTCATAATGCTACTTCAAAATCATGCAATTCAAGAGTGAAGTAATATGAGAAATCTCAATGTAAATCAACCCAACACATAGTAAAGCCCTCAAGTAGGATACCTTGAAATCCATCATCATATCTCATAATAAATCATAGTTTTGTAGCTCAAAACATGCATAGTTTCATAGACAAGCAAATTCATAGTATAAGCTTGAATTAGATAGACATGCATAATCAATCAATATTTCATAAAGCCCCAACATAATTTATAATCAAAATACATAATAAGAGATACTCATAGATTATACAACTTGAGAACATGTAATTTTCATAAAAAGGGAGATTGGGCTCCACAGATGAAAAGACTCAATGGATGGAACCTACATACCTCAAACTTGGATTTTCTTGAGATGAGCTTGAACAGAACTTGGAGCATGAAGAGAATCCTTGAGTTCCAAAGTTAGGATTGAAATCGTTGAAATTTGAATGTGATATTTGATTAAGTCTTGGAGAGTTTTTTTAGAGGATCTTGAGTGTTATAGAGTTGAAAATGACTTAAGTATGTGTGTTTTTACGCATAAGTAGTCATGGGGCTATGATCCCAATGCCCTTGGCAGAGATAGAAAAATCAAATAAAAACTTACACTGGTCTGTGTCCTTAGCGCGATATGGACCCATTGCATAGGCCACTTTTGTACTATTTTGCGCCCCTGGCTCTTCACTAAAAAGGCGCGGACAGACAATGGATAAGAAAAATTAGCAAAAATTATTTTTCGCTACGGGTTCTCTAAAATTTGGGTTATATCTATTTCCTACTCAATTTTTTCCCCTGATGGAGAATATGAAGTCGGATTTTAAATATCACGTATGAATTCTGAGATATATGGAAATTACTATTATGGGCATTTCCAAAGTACATTTTTGGGGCATTTCAATATCTCCTTCTTCGAAATATTCATCCCTAAATGTCAAAGAAATATGCATAAAAGAAGTAATCATGAAGATTTTAGCCTGTCATGAATACAACAAATGCATTTATATATTATTTTTCAAAAATCTCAATAGGAATGTCAAAAATCACCATAAACTTGTCAACATAAACATTAATACATGGAAAATGACATAAGGACTGAAACTTAAGACTTGAAATCATATAGGGGACTTAGATTAGTACGTTCGGCTTGAGTAGAGTGGAAGAGATATTGATATCACTTTCTCATGACTGCCTCAGCTTTACATGTGGCACTTTCAACTTGTTGGTTCCTCCAAAGGACCTTGATGGAAGCAACACTTTTTTTCCTCAACCTCTTCAATTGTCTATCCACATTCTCCATCGGGACCTCCTCGTAGGTCAAATTATCTTCTATAACACTCACAATATCCAAGGACACTATAGTACTTAGGTCACCCACACACTTTCTCAACATAGAGACATGGAAGACCGGATAAACCATATTCATTTCCATAGTCAACTCAAACTCGTATGCAACCTTACCCACTTTCTTTAAAAATTTATAAAGACCCATAAACCTTGGGATCGATTTCCCCTTCTTGCCTAACCGGACCACACCCTTCATAGGTGAGACTTTTAAGTAAACCCAATCACCAACCTTAAACTCAAAATCTCTTCTCCTCACATTGGAGGACTTTTGTCTACTTTAGGTTAATTCCAATCTCTCCCTTATTAAACTCACCTTCTCCATGGACTCCATGACCAAATTCAGACCTAGAAAAGCCATCTCCCCCACTTCAAACCACCCAACTGGGGATCTACAATGCCTACCATAAAGAGCTTCAAAGGGAGCCATACCAATGTTAGGTTGATAATCTCTCCCTTATCAACCTAACCTTCTGCATGGCCTCCCTGACCAAATCCAGACCTATCAAAGCCATACCATAAAGAGCTTCAAAGGGATCCATACTAATGTTAGAGTGGTTGCTGTTGTTGTAAGCAAATTCAATCCGTGGAAGATGTTCATCCCAACTGCCCTTAAACCCAAAAACACAAGCTCTAAGCATATCTTCAAGAGTTTGGATAGTCCTCTCGGCTTGACCATCTATTTGAGGATAAAACATCGTGCTAAGCTTAACATTGGTACCAAGATCCCTTTGAAATGACCTCAAAAAGTGAGAAGTGAATTGAGCACCACGATCTAAAATGATAGACAAGGGCACCCCATGCAATCCAGCTAACTCGTGTATATATAACTTGGCATAATCTTCGGCACCATAAGTAGTTTTAACTGGTAAGAAGTGAGTCGACTTTGTCATTCTATCCAAATTAACCCAAATAGAGTCAAAATATTTTGTAGTCTTAGGCAACCCAGGCAACCCAACCACGAAATCCATGTTGATAATTTCCTACTTCCAAGTAGGAATCTTTATATCTTGGGCTTGGCCACCAGGCCTTTGATGTTCAGCTTTAACTTGTTGGCAATTGTAACATCTGGATATGAACTTGGCAATGTCCCTCTTCATACCACCCTACCAATACACCTCCCTCAAGTCTCTATACATCTTTGTAGAACTGGGGTAAATGGAAGAAGACGAATTATGGGCCTCTTTCAAAATCAATTCTCTCAAATCAACCACATATGACACACATAATCTACCTTGGTACCTAAAGGCACCATCTTTCCCTTGGGAGAAAACCTCTACTTTATCATCTCTCACCAAGGTCTTCAACTTTAGCAAGGCAAGGTCAAGATCTTGTTTTACCTTTACCTGCTCAATCAAGGAAGACTTAGAACCATCAACAACCACTACACCACCATAATCAACTTTGTCTAACCTAACTCCCAATCTAGCCAACCGATGAACCTATCTAGCCACCACTTTGCCACCATCATCAACATGAGCTACACTACTCATAGACACCCTACCTAGAGCATCCGCCATAACATTAGCTTTATTGGGGTGATAATGCATACTCATATCATATTCGTTAAGGAGATCTAACCACCTTCTTTGTCTCAAGTTAAGATCTTTTTAGGTGAATACATATTGGAAACTCTTATGGTCAGTACACACATCAACATGAACCCCATACAAGTAGTGAAGCCAAAATTTTAAAGCAAACACCATGCCGCCAATTCAAGATCATTGGTGGGATAATTCTTCTTATGCATCTTAAGTTGACTAGATGCATACACTATCACCTTATTACTTTGCATCAAAACACACCCCTGTAATGACCCCAGAAAGAGCCCAAAAATGTGCCTCAAAACTACCCAGAATCGTGATTTTCATATATTTATAAATCATCATCATCATCATCATCAACATATCCCAGTGCCTCAAAAGGCTCCCGCTCATTGCGGGGTGAGGGGGGGTCAGATGTACGCAGCCCAACCCCTATGTTTAAAAATATAAAGCGACTGTTTCCAGATGACCCATGAGGAGCGTCAAAAGTTGCATTGACTAACTGCTACTTCACAAATGAAAGAAGCCCAGATAGTTTAAAGAGCCATTTTGCTTTATTCCATCATACTATAAAGCCAAAAAATAGTCAATTTATTCTTTTGAAAATATGACTTCATATTCTTGTTTAGGGGGTCAAATTAAGTGGGGAATGGTCTAACCCAAATTTTAGAGCAATAGTATCAAAATTCAAAAATCATAAAGAAAGTGATTTAGGAGGGTCAACTTTGAAGGGGAATATCCTTATCACATAATGAATTGAGTGTCCCACGATCTACAAACTAAAGCCTTTTTAATTATCTGTCTAACGCACTTGGTTTTACCTCATTCCGAGTTTGGATGAATGATTTATGCCCATTTTTGTAGAACTCATTTTTGTAAAAAATGCAGATTCCAGTGGGGGTTTTCCGACACCTCCGCTACGTGCACCTATTGTTTTTGGTTCCTATTTTAATTTTTTTGGTCCACGACTTATAAGTCTTGGGCCTAAGGGTTCCCATACAAGAAAATACATATACTTAGCCTTATTTCACCTTTATATCATCTTTAACATTCCCCAATATCCTCTTAAACACTTAGACTCATATTTTACCCTAAATTCAAGTCCCAAAACTCAAGTCCAATCGTAAGAATGTCTTCAAGAATTTCATTCAAGCATCAAGTCTCCATCTTCAATCTCTTTCAAGGGTTCTCAAAAGCTAAGGTATACGTTGTTGAACCATTGGGTCCTTTCACCCATGGTGTCTAAGCCTCCTTTTTACTAATATTGCATGATTTAAAGTTGATTTTACATGTGGATCTTGTGTATTTAGAAATTTACTGCACATCAATTTTAGTTCGTGAAAGTATAGTTGTTTTAGCATATTTTAAGCTCTAAATCTTGTATCTAATGTTGGATTTGATAAGGGGTTTTGGTGTGAATGTCTTGGGAGTGTTGCAAGGTTTTGATTGATGGTTTTACCACAAATTTTCTTGCATGATTTCATCTCTAAATTACATGGTCTTTTACCCCCATTACAAACCCCTCAAGTGTTTGATAAAATGTTCGGCTAGGGTTACTTGAGGAATTGAATGTCCAATGCATGTCTTATAAGTTAAATGATGTTATGATGATTATATGATAATGAAATGATGTATATATATGTGTCTAAATCATGTAAAGCACCTATGGTGTTGCAGGTGAATTGTTGGGTTCTCATGTTGTTATATTCTTGGGAAAATAAGGAGTTCTTTCTTGATGGGTGAAGTATAATGGTTTGATGAGCTAGTTCTATGAAATGCTTAATTTGAAAAGGGATAGACTCCCGTAAGGAAGGTCACTTAATCCAAAATGAGACAGACTCTTATAAGGAAGGCCTCTTAATTTGAAAAGGGACGGGCTCCTCGTAAGGAATGTTAGTTAATCTGTTAGACCCCGTAATTAATTCAACCGAAGTAAATCGTTCAATTGGAAAAATTATGATGAACATGGTGTAATTTAAATTAAGTAAGTTCGTGGTGCTTAATTATAATTGGAGCCTATATTTTAAGTTGGAGTCGGGAGTCCTTAATTGGATTAAAATAGAAAAGTTTGGTGACCTAATTGAACAATGGGCTAACTAGGAGCCCTTAGGGTGCAAATTTTA